>JAHWFP010144160.1:15544-28135 GCA_023313725.1 Lithobius niger | reverse complement strand
TGATTGTCCCCTGGTGATTGTCCCCTGGTGATCCCCTGGTGATTGTCAGCCATCAAGTTGGGCCACAAAAGTTCAGGTTCCAACTAGAAAATAACGAAAATTCTAGATGAAAAACAGGTGTGATCTACATTTTTTCCACAGTTAAAAGGACGCACATGTAAGAATAAGACGGCTAGAATAGCAAGAATAGCAATAATGAAACATGACAAAGCTAAATGCCCCCGGAACAATACTGCAGAATCGAATTAGGTCTTCAAATGCAAGCAGATCAAATGGTTAATTGCGTAATTATCAGTAATAGTGTGTCAAGGAAGGAACCTTCGTGTCTACTTGCATTCTCAGTTGAAGTGAGCCTCTAAGAACAGTAGACTACACCAATCCACATCTGCACAATTCGTAGGCGAAATTTGGTAGATTTTAAAGCGAATTTTTTCTAAATGAAAATAAATGAAACTGCAATGAGAATATAATTATAAAAAAAAATACCCGTCGTAGTATTTCAGGAGCTTAATATGCGTAAATGATATGGTTCGTTACTAGATTATTTGCACTGAGGAAAACAGGTATGGTTAATACCGATGAGGTGTATAAAACCTTAGTAAGGAAGATTGCGACAAAAAGGTATGATAGGGAATCTAAAAATAATGTTATCCAGAGAGGGTTATATTAAAGAAAGGGTACTTTAAAACATAAAAGAGAAAACTAGAACCACAAGAGGCAGGAAGGAATTACAGGATGTAGAAAAAAGGATTGTTATCAAGCCTATAATAGAAGTTCTTGAAGATGGAAGAAATATAGGCTCCAGAGAAAAGAAGGACCGAAAACACAATGATACGTCAATGTACTTGTCCCACTGAAGAAGCAATGAGAGAAGAGTATCGAACAGAGAATATCAACTGCAATAACTGACGAAGAATGGAAGGAAGTATATGAGAAATTGGCATGCTGTTGAAATGATTTCCCAAGATGCGAACACAGGAATGGAAAGGAAGGAAAAACGAGGGCAATCAACAATGCCCTGAATGGAATTCAGTAACGGAGGACTCAAAGATGCAGGGAAAGGAAGGGACCTCAAACATTTTTCAGCAAGACACGCAACGAATGAACGAAAGAAAATTTATGAAGTAACGCGTTTATTACTATCAAAAAATGGAAAAGAAACTTTTAAGTGTTCTTTTGTGGTGACCTCTCGCTCATAATTACCGACCACAGCTGTACATACCCTAAAAGGATTTCCTGTGTAGGCTGTCACGGATCTTAGGGCGCAAGAAAAAAAAAACTCCATCTAAGGTGTTTTACTTCTGTTTATTTACGGCACTAGGCAAATCATCAAGTACGTTATTCAATACGGGTTAGTACCACAGCAAAAAATTAGATTTAGCAGTATAGGTAAATTAAAAAAAAAAAAGTCACAAATATTTGTTACCTGATGAGAGTTCTAAACAGTCACTATGCTAAAACATCATCCATTATATATGATCCATCTTCAATGAAAGGAATTCATTAAATTTCTGATCATTTCAGGGAAAAACATCAAGGCAAATCTGGACTTTGGTATAACGATGTTCCAGTAATTATCCATTTTGTAGTCATAGTTATGTCAAAACAAGTATTAAAAAAGCAGTGCGTGCTTAAACAATGAACAGCACATATGGTACAATTCTTTCTTTGATAAGTAAGGCATTCTTGTCTAAAAGACATGCAGTTAACTCAAATGGGAATTAAAATAAAAGAACTCAAATGTATTTTATGTAATCAACACAATTGCATGAGGTGCGTAAAGGCAGAGGGACCAAGATCCTTTAATAGTTTGTGGGAAAACCTTGCCACAAACATCAACCAGTTCGTTTTTTGTCTTCTGTTAATGTTTTCGCAACATATCCAAAGAAATCAGTGATCGCTTCTTCTCACCCGTTTTGAAGCTCTCAGTCCTCTTATAACAATACAGCATGACGGGATCGTAACAATGAACGTCGACGAGGAGTGCTGGGATCCACGGCGGAGGGCTGGGATCTTGGATCCCAGCACTCCACGTGGATCCCAGCCCCCGTTTGTGTTAAATGAAAAGTAGAAGAAAACAAACAATTGTAATAAATTTACTGAAACAAATAAAAAAAACACAACAGATAAAAAAAAAAACACGTTCAACAATTCACGTTACTCACAACATTGCTACTACTGCTTTACAAACGTTCGTTTCCATTAAATGACAAAAAGGAATAATGCAACCGAATATAATCAATTAAATGGAACAATTTTTGAACACAACACCACCCCAAACGTCAAAAAAATCGTTCGAGAATTCATGTTAATTGCAACCGCTTTCAAAATTAAAAGTTGCTCTTTTCGTTGCGTGCAGCATTGCATCTTAACGAATATTCTACACAAACTTTCTTCTGGCTAAACGCAACAATGTATTCCACTCGCGCTCACTTGCGCTCAACAATGTGCGTCGTACTGATATCTTCAAAACGGGTGAGAAGAAGGATATCGCCCGCTTTCCTGAGGGCGCGTTTATGCAAGGACAATTTTCTCGCTTACTAGCTTTTACTTGGTCAATACTAAATCTGCTTGCTGATTCTCGCCTTTGTCGGAAAATGTGGCTTTCGAGTTGTCTATACGTAGTAACCATGGCAACAACGCGAACGCAAATTTGCTCTTCGTGCCTCACGACACGACGTACGATGCTTGCAACATGACGGCGTCGATTTATGACAACTAGAAAACAATTTTTACTGCAGTACACGACGACGGACAGATTCCTGAATACCGGCATTCGAAGGTTTGTCTTCGATTCGACAACCCCGAAATGGACGCCATGTTGGATTTGTCCGTGTTGTTATTTATAATACATTTAATTTGTTGTCTATTACCGCATTCATTTAATAGAAACGGGAAATTAATCGTAAATAAATAACGGTTGCCTAGCAAATAGCTTTCGGCGAGCGAGAAGGTCTCGTTGCGTAAACGCGCCCTCATGCTGGAATCCAACATTCGGAAAGCGGACGATACCATATACTTCTCTCTCTCTCTCACTGTTCCTCTCTCTATCTATCATTCGCCTTGGTAGACACGTTAAACAATACCTCCTCGAACAAAAAATAGCTTCGTCTTGTAAACAGGAAAATTCTTGGGTACAACTTTAGACGTTAAGGTGAGAAAATATACAGGGCTGCTACATATCATACATGAGGGGTAGACAGGCATTCGTTTATGTCAAGCGCACTTTTTCTTTTCGTGGCATCGCTTCTTTAAACATCATTTCTAAGAAATAACATTTAAGTACGAATTGAAGTTGAGACATTCTCAGAAATGGAAAATTCGAACCATACGGTTCATCTAACCATCAGCTTGATCTCTTTGAGTATCAGCAGCTGCTTTGGGCTGCAAGTTTTCTTCCAGGAGCTTCTTTTTCGCGGTGGAGAGGGTAAAAAGAGAAGTTGTGAAAATGGGGTGGCGTTGCGATAAATTGGACTCGAAATGGCGAGTTTTTATAACCCGCGAAGCAAAATTTGTGATGTCGTTTTATGTCTTATCTTTATTGCTGCTCTTCTCATTTTCGCATAATCTGCGTTCTAAGCGTTGTGGAAACGGTCTCACGTCCCTTTCGTCACCAGGGAGAAATTTGAATTCGGAAAAAGTCCAGCTTTTGCGCGTTGGGGGTGCAATTGTGTTCTTCATAACTGACTCGAAGAAGAAAGGGTGGGAAAATGAGCACGTATTATCCTAGACTAAAGTATTTCTTCAGCTTTAGTAATTTTCTTGCGTGTTTGTGTTTTTCTAGTCAAGGTCTAGAGGAAGCACGCCTTTTGGTGTGAAATAAATATATATATGCAACAGTGGAATTTAATAAATATACAAACCGTCCAATTTAGCAGTCGGGTGTGGGAGAAAAGCTCGTGTGCGGCCATTTGGACGAAATAGACTGCTCTAACCTCTTGAGGTACCAGAACACTTTGCAAACATCTGCAAAAAGTCTTTACGAGGATAACGTCAGTCTCAGTACTCGACACACGAAGCGTGTGTGCAGAGTACCAACCTTGGACTGGAGTACACTTGCAACGAAATGCGAACGAACATATACAATGTTGCTGTTAGGGGATAAATAAGCAAATTGACAACATTGTTTTTCTTCATTTGTATTTTGCAGCTAGTGCACACGCCTGTCCTAGGATGGCGGGCTGCACACAGATTCCCTCTGGCTTCAGTACTACGTCAAATTGACGTTAAATTCATAGGCTTGTTTGAAGTGATTTGTATAGTGTGTCTCAGGGGTTAGAACATATGATCCAGTACCGACCAGACGATCACATCAGAATTGCTTCGCCTGAATTTATTTGTCTGCTACAACGGGCATTTCTTTATTTAGTTTTTAACTGCAGCAGGATTTCTCTTCGAACGAAATTAAAAATCTTTACAGTTTATTTTTTTATAGAAGGTTTCGGCCAATAAGCTTATAGCTTCTTATTAGATCCAAGCGGCAGATGACAAGTGGAAGATACCACCATAACGACAGTTTTTTTTTTTGCCGCATGAGGGAGGAAACCGGAGTACCCGGAGGAAATCCTCGTGGAACGGGCGGGAAATAACCCGAGAAAAGTCCGTACATATACACTTCCCTTCACCAGGATCGAACGCGTGTCTGTCAGAAGTCAGACATGTACAGCTGGGACCAAGACGCCTATCGAATCTGACGCCCCTTTTCTCGCAGCTACCCGTGCACCCGATTGTCTTGATTAGCCTAGACAGACACTAGTGTGTCGCCTTAAGCAAATATCATCAGCAGTAAAAAAAATTAAGAGAAATAGTTGAATACTGTCAGATAGACGGTGCAGAGTTTCGTACGATTTTACGGACTCTTCAATCTTCCGTCCAGTATTACTTTTTTTAGAGGACCATATTCGAGATAGTTATGCCGGTAGAATTAAACTCATTACGTATGACACTAGGATTAGGCAAAATAAATCAACTAGCGCCATAAAATTTCTCATTCTACCACCATCATTTTATTATAGCCTGGTCTAAAGTCAGGTCAGTTTATCACTTCATCCTTTTTCATCCTCATGTAGTTAACCAGAATATACACTGAACAGTTTCCTTTCATGGAAAATCAATAATACACATTATTATTAGCACTCCAATATGGCGGGGTGTGCCAAGTGCAGGGCAATTTTAAGTGTCTTTCGCATGTCTTTTAGTGAAAGACAATGTTCAAAGGCTATTTATAGAACCAACAATTTTAATAAAGCTTTCTTTTTATGATCTTCATGGGTGCCTTACTGTCGGAAAGTGAACTCTACCGTGTAGTTACAGTACTTACTTCCATACGTCCAAATGAGTGGTCTTTGCGGATATATCCACATTCAAATAATAAAGCTTATAAATACACATATTCGAAGGTTACCTGACGGTACCGTAAATGTGTTGTGTTGAACCACATCGTTGTGGACACAATTACGACCGCCTATCATGTGGCACCACCTACATTGGATAGAAGGCGCAGAAGTTTATCCAAAGACTTCAACCCTACGAATCTAATTTTAAGCTGGGGACAACACCAATTGCTTGTTCAGCGATACAGAAGAACAGGACACAAACCCAACTTTCCAGGAACCAAAAACATTGCACCATATCCGAAATCACTACACCCGACTCAATCTGGAAAATCTTTTCATTTCTTACATACCCCTTTTCCATAACCGTAATCTCCCCACAACACAAATTCCAGGACTACCTCAGCAGGCCTGGACTGGCCAGAGTGCCAATGGCACATGAGAGAGCCTTCCCGTAAATTCGTAAGGGGGCCTTTTTAAATTTTATAGTTACAAGTGAAATTTCTGTTGCAGATGAACTTTTTCCCGTTGCAATTTCCTGGTAGCTCTTAAAATCTTGTCATTTCATAACTCTCTTTAAATTACTGGACTACAACGACAGCTTAGGCCGCGGTTATTGTTATTCGGCGGGGGTGGGGAGAGGAAAGATTCATTTTTGAACGTCGAAAATGATATACTTTCAGCAATTAAAATTTCTAAAAACTCCTCAACTTCTGGGGTAACCCCATGACGTGAGTGTTTATCTGGTTTTGAAGTTGTCACTAACACTGCTATAGTTTATTCAATTTTCACTTTCTAAACGCCTTCCTTGGCTCAGGAGGGTCACAACATTTTAAAGATTTGTTCATGGTTTTGGAGGGGTGGGGGGGGGGCGTTGAAAATATGATGGTCACATTTTCAATTTGTCCGTCCCCGGCCATAAAAAATGACCCGGCCTTATAAGCTGGCATAATTTTACCAACAACCCCCAGCCCAATGCATTGGGCTGAGGGCATTTTTAACGTCCTGGCACTTGGGCCTGTACCTCAGGCTAAGAAAACAACCTGCAGGTTCCAAATTCCACCACCAGGGCTGTTTCACTATCAGTATAAAAACCGACTGAAGCCTGAACAACTTCCTTTTTTTGTGCAACACCTCCAAGCACTCCCACTTAGCTGTCATTCACGGGTCTGCTCGTGTTCTATTTTTTCCGAACCTGTTTCCACGCTGGTAAACATGGAAATCAGATCAATCTTATTTTTCCATGCTGATTACCAATAGTAATGTTTTAAGTATTTTAAACTCTTGAGAATGAGCCGAAAATGGTTCGAAACATTCGAGTGTGTTTTATCACAGCCAGCTACAGTAAAGGCCGGATCAGCTTTGCCTTCCACAATGCTCCGCTTGAAGGCGCGACAAATACCGATGCGACAAGTTTGCCAAGTGGCGTCATCGGTTGACAGAATTTGGAACCCTCTTCGGTTAGTTTGAAATTTCGCCGCTTGGTGTAGAGGTGGCAGCACCTAGCAAACTTGCGCTTCCTTCTATATCAATGGTTGATTTTACGCACCTAATTTGTCTTGATCTGATCCGGCCTTTACTGTAGGTGGCTGTGGTTTTATGTCGTATACTTTGCTGGCTTGCTCGCTTTATTACAGGGAAGTGGCGCGTTCTGCCCCCATTCCATTGTGGTCGTTGCACGGGTTATTCCCAACTAATGTCGCAAATGTTGCTTTTTCATTTCAGGTCTCTTTTCTTCTTGATTGCTTTAAGAAAAGCCACACTAGAGATATCTTGTTAGCTGTTGTCGTTAAAATAGAAATATTAAACCCATACTTTTTAATTTTAACGAATGAATGAGGGGGACTGCGTGTAAGGGCGTGTTATGAACATCATCCTTGTTTAAGCAAAACTAGGGTGCAAGATAAGTTAATGTAGTAAGATCGAATAAGTTCGAATAGTAATGTTATGATTATGTAGTTCCTTTCATCTACAGAGCTCTTCAAAACTCACTTTTGTACTTGGAATGTTTTTTTTCCAAGTGTTGTTTTCTCTGTGTGTATTTCCCCGATTTGTTGCAGCTTAACGATTAAATGGGAGGAGCAGAGGAACGTTTCTATCGTTTTGGTTTCATGGCGACATCGTTTGTCGTTTCTACTAGGCTGGCATCAGGGAGACTTCGTCGTCGAATCCGAATACTTGCAACAGCTTTCTGGTCGTGGTGCATCTGCGTAATGCATCGATGATGCGTAATATGGTGCGAAACCCTGAGGTGTGGTCTTTCCACCACCGAACTGATGGTTTCAATTTACCTGTGTGGCTTCCATCTCACATGCAGAGTGCCATGGTCGTGAAGCTTTCTTACTAATTTCGTAAGTGCACTTGCCGAAAGAACAGTATGTTATTGCATGCTGTGTATACTGTGAGGGATGGAACGTTTTCACTTCACCCTTCGGCTAAAGTATTTAAGATGCACGTCCCTAGGCTCATTTTGATTGAATATGTTGTCGCGATTTGCCAGTTACTCGGTGGTTTTGTGGGAGCATTTTTGTGATGGGACCATTGATGGATTATGGGGAGGGGGGTCTTTTGGGGCCTACGGAGTAGCCGTTTCCGTGATCTGCGAATGGCGGTGGCTGGCTGTGTAAACCATTGGGTTAAGGTTTTAGACTCTGCCTGGGTTCCGGTGTGGTCGTTTGAGGGTTTAAGGCTCTAGATGAAGCCCCCGTGCATGTCTAGGTTGTCATGCTAAACATGGCGCCTCATGCATTGAAAAATGAGTGAGAGTGTGCGCGGTTTATTTGGTTGGCTGCGGTTGACTGCTCTTGGACTCCGAGGGGGACCGGGACCCACAATCAGATTTGTTTCTACAGTGCCGAATATTCCTTTCCACCATGGGTGTGGAACTGCACAGAGAGTTGTACTTATTGGTGAATGTTTGGTGGGGGGTTTTAGAACCAGGCCACTATCTGCCTCCTTTTGTAACTATGCATAAGGCTCGTTGTAGCTTCGTTTGTATCTTGATAATGTGACGTATAAAAGGTGTAGTTTTGAAACTTGAGTGCCCATGGTTGTGCACATGAGTGACCTGTTTGTGGTAGTTCTGTCAATCCTGTCATCGCCTTGTGTCTGTACCGTGGTGGGGTTTGGTTGTGTAAACAACACCACCTGGTGTATTTTCTTTGGCAGGAAAACGCTACCGTCATGAGTGTGATTTCCTGGGTTTAAGCCCTGATCACCACCCCCAAAGGAAAGAGTGGTCAGTGTTATGGCAGCTGGATTCTCTTGGGTCCCTATTACGCCAGCTTTGGATTTTAATCAATGAGTGCTTCCAGTGCATCACGAGTTCTTTAGTTATTTACTATTTAGTAAAATGCGGTGACTGTGCTTTTGTTTGGGAAGCGTTGACAGAAGGACAGTTTTATACTAGAATCGTACGGGAAATTTAAAAGCTGCCGTTCTAGGAAAAAAAATTAGCCGAGTAGCACTGAGGTCAACACAGATTCATGAGTTTTTCGAAATGATTAAAAGTGATTGTAACCACACAAAATTTACCGAGAAAATAAATAAATGAGATAAAATGAAACAACCTACAGTCGATTTAAAACTAATTTAATTATTTTTAAATCTACTACTCACATTTTAATGAAGATTACATATCAGTTTCTGTCTGCTGACGTTAAAGTTGTGATGCTATACAGAAACGAATTGAGAATTTCACTTAAGCTTAAATTCACGTATTACTAAAACAATTCTAAATATTTATGTACTATTTAAATTATCTATTCCCTTTATATACATGTATGTAGTTTATTTGAATTTATCTTGTAGCAAATACGTTAGTTGACACACTGTAAAACTTTCGTCGAAGCCTAGCCAATTACTTCTGAGGTTGGCACTAATGACCTAGCTGTCGGCGCGCCATTAAACTCCACGGGGGGGGGGGGGGGGGGGGGGGGGGGTGACTTCTGTCGAAGTCATATTGCTTGCATCTTGCTCGTATCCCTGTATTCTTGCAATCTTGGTTGCTATAGAAACCCACGTTACTTCTGTTTGCTAAAACAGTGTTAAAATAATTTCAGTTGACTATTTCTGAGTGAAAACGCACTACGGACTTTATGTGATTATACTAGCTGCTGTGAATCATATTTGTCACGGTGTAATGCGTTACGTAACGAATGAATAAACCAATCGGTCTTAACTTGCAATTCTGCCACTAAACGGTATTCGTCTCTTGATTGTGCTCGTTGGCTTTGTAACTAAAGTTAGCGCTGATGACTTAGCTGTCCACGCGACGCGCCATTAAACCTCAATCCCCCAACCTCAATACTAGTTAGCACCAATCAAAACCATAAATCGCAACAGTCGGCATTACATCGAAAATAATCGGATGTATAAACCTAATGAAACCCTATCTCACGTACTTAATTTCGCTTCTTATTCTTTAATAAGCGATTATTTTAGCCTGTTCATCATGAAGCATTTTACGATGATAGTTCTGTGTGGTTCTAGCTAGTTTTTACCCCCCCCCCCCCGCGCCCCCCATTTGTCACTGAATGAACACGGACGACGACCGCTAATCAATTGCCCCTTGGAGACCAACGGAATGTTCATCGGAATAAGTGGACTGTGATTTGCTGACACGTCACTAATATCTCTCGCCCATTACCTAAAAAAATCGCAAGGGAGATGCTAAAATCACAGGGCCTTGGCACAACCACTGCACTGTGACTGAGGTTGGCGCTAATGACCAAGCTGTCGACGCGCCATTAAGCCTCATCTCCCCCCCCCCCCTTGGCACAAAACACGAGCGGCCAGGAAAAAAAAAAACTCGCGAGCGTCACTACCAACAATTATATAGAGCAGTGACATTTGCCACCATATTGGCGCCAGTATGGGTTTTGGAGGGCATAACTACAAGGTGCACTACATAAAAGTGGAGGGAAAAACAACGGAAGAGCGGATTTCTTAGGCTTAAAATAACGTTGTTTTCTCCAACAACAAAAATCGCGCGTTTTAGGTCTAAGAAATCACTATTCACAGCATCGGCTTCAGTATGACGCCCTTCTGTTTCTCTCTGCAGTGCCCCTTGCAGCTAACCCATTAAGGCTCCAGCATAGAGTTATATACAATAATACTACTTCGTGTCACTGCTCTATAGGAACAATAATAAAAAGGGAGCCAATTTCTCCAAGGACAAATATTGCACTATTCAATACAAACAATCAATGCTCACTTCCTATAAATCCGATCTTCTTCCAATAGGATTCATTTTTAAGTTTACACGTGCATTGTTTCACCAATGCAACAAAAACTCCACGTAACCCCCAACAAAATCACATTCTAATACTTTAAATATGAAAAAGTTACCATATTTCGTGAAACCAGCATTTGACGGATAGAAAAATATGACTGCATTCGCCAATACAAATGCCCGTTTCTTTGTGAGTTTACATGCGAATCCTAAAATGTTCCAGACAATATGTTATTTATAAATACGCCAGCTAAAAAGGTAATGTTTACGTTCAACTCTTTTACAGAAATGTGTAGACTATAATGATGCAACAGCATGGAACATTTAAAATCACGTACTCATATCACCTAAATCAATTTGATTACTAACACGACATGTTATGAATTAATTAAATCTGTGCTTTACAAAATGATAGCAACTGAATTTAAATGTAACCAGTCAAGGTCTAGAATCAACAGAAAATTATAATTCGCCATTCATGAACTGATGATCTGAATCTTAAACTCCCTTGAAACCAGTGTACGTAAGCTACTATGCTTCTGGAGACCAGTAGCTATAGAGCAGCGTCATGTGACGCCATATTGGCCACAAGAGATATAGCTGCAAGGGGCACTAGATTAAAATGGAGGGTTAAACAACGGCACTTCTAGTCACGGCAGTGCTTTGAGAGCGGATTTCATAGGCTTAAAAAAACGTTGTTGTCTCCAATCCCTTATGCTGCTAGGTTGTAATTGAAAAATTAAGATTCCACTTGCTTAAAAATGTCAGCAACTGCCAACAAATCGACAAAAATCGTGCATTATAGGTCTAAGAAATCCACTCTTAACAACATTGCCTTCAGTAAGACGCCCTTCTTTTCCCCCTCCAGTGACCCTTGCAGCTATCCCAGTTACTGGCTCCAGCATAGAGTGCATTATAGGCCTGCATTATAGGCCTGCATAGGTGCATTATAGTTGTTAACAATTTTGGTAAGTCTTGAGTATTGAAATATGCCAGAATTTACAACGAATAAACTTTTGTAATAGTTTTGCGAATGAACCAACCATATTGATGAATTCCAAATTCAAGTTTCAAAAAAATGTTGGACTCATTAAAGAATACAAATCATCTGATTATGTCTAGATGCGGGGTTTGTTCAATATCTCCATAATATGTGGTGCAGTGGCATCCCGCACCATTGCACTGTGACTGAGGTTGGCGCTAATGACATAGCTGTCGACGCGCCATTAAGCCTCAACCCCCCCCCCCCCCAATCATCTGATTATCTGATAGCCCTTCTACGTACGAGCTTACAGTTGGGTGGAGTCTGCCAAACAAGAAATGTAAACGGTTAAAACTTAAACTGTAAAACGGTTTGTTAATATTTCTGAATGAAGGCAAATGTTTCGACACATTTTCTAATACCAATCCAGTTTTAGTTTGCTGTTTGCGTCGTTTTTAGGGTTTATACTACTGTACACAAGAAAATCCCAGATGACTACCTTGGGCAGCACATCCACAATGCCAAGAGAGAAGGAAATAAGTTGCAGTGTCGTCACGTAATTGGTTCTGGTAATGAAATCGGCACACGCGTCACGTTATTAGTGAATTAGCAGATAACGGAGGGGGGGGGGAGGAGGGACGAATCGACGTATGCCTCACGTTTGGTGGGGGTTTGGGAGAGATGGGCGAGATGGATATAGTCGAATAAAATTACGTCATAGCATAGGTGTGTCGTAATGAAGGAGAAATCAGACGTTTGAAGAAAAACGAAACAGCAGAAAGAGAATAGCAAGGTGCTGCTTCACGTTTGGGGGAGGCGTGGGAGAAGGGGTGGAAGGAGACAGTTGGAAAAAGACAACGTCGTAGGTACATTCAAAGGTTTTTATCCTCGTTAGTGGAGACCAACAAAGAAAAACAAAAGGAGTTTTGTAATCTTAGAATATTAGTAGCATGCTAATGAAATTCCGCAGGTAATTTGTTACGTTTTCAAGCTCTAAAGAAACAAAACAGTGGGCAATAAGAAGAGAGATAAATAATTCGAGA
>JAHWFP010144160.1:0-10544 GCA_023313725.1 Lithobius niger | reverse complement strand
GCACACCTCTTTGTCGATCAGTCCGATAGCAAAAATCCGACTCCTGAACTAAGAATGCAGTCAATGTTGTTAGTTTTTACGACCCGCAAGTTTTAATGCAGTGGTTTAATTTCACAGGCTGCAAGGGAGGTCGATCGCTGCAAAATAAGCCCAACACGTTACCAGACGTTTACCATACACTTTATTCAACCGCTTCAGGATTCATGCAGTTTTTTTACGAAGGATTTATATCTGAAACATTTGATGGAGCTCAATACGTCATTTACTAGTTGCAGTAATTGCAATGGTTTGACTCCACTAGTAGCTTATTAACGAACACGGAGGGATCGCCATAATTCTATCACCCAGTTTCGACGATCTCAGTACTACACGACAATGCTTGTAAAAATGCAATGATACCGTCGTCCCAGGCCTGGAGGACTGAAATTTACATCCCAGTCCTCAACGACTGAGATCGGCAGTGTCTCTGTGTTGTTAAACCTCGTTGAGGCTACGACAAGGGGCCAGCACACACAAACAACAAAGAACGAACCGTGCTCAGAAAGCTTGACTGTGATTGTGCGTGCAAGAATGTTTACGCAAAAACTGCACAATTATTGCTTGTTTCTGAAAGTGCCGCACCATCGTTGGTGGTGTCGTCGCCGTTTCCGTGTTCCGCTAGACAGAGAGCGTCAATTAGGCGATAAGTCTGTCCTCCTATTCAGGATTTTTAAATTTTTGCAAGACATACAGATCTATGCTAAAATCTAGAATTCAAAATCCAACATGGCGTGCATTTCGGAGTTGTCGTATCGAAAACAAACTATCGAATGTTGGCATTTCAGAAATCAATACTTGTACTTCAGTAAGAACTGTTTTCTTATCATAAATCGACGCGGGCATGTGACATGCATCGAACGTCGTGTCACGATGAACGAGGAGAAGATCTGCCTCTGCGTCGTTGCCATGGTTACTACATAGACAATTGAAAAGCCGCACACGCTAGTAAAGACGAGAAGCAGCCAGCAGATTTAGTATTAATCAAGTAAAATCCTAGTGAGCGAGAAAATTGTCGTTGTGTAAACCTGCCCTTAAAGTAGCAAACTATCTGATTACTGTGTCGCTCGGTTCGAAGCAGAACAATGGAGCTTCTCGTCCTGGGCTGGAGTCTATCTTTCTGTCTGTCTGTCTGTCTGTCTGTCTAAACGATAACTTTTGAACCCATTTTCCGATTTAGTTCAAATCTTCCAGGTACGTTCAATTATGCAAGGTTTGTGCATTCAAGTCATTAAATCAATAAAATTTGGCTTTTGCATTTGACTCTCAAATACGCAATTAAAATTAATCATATATTGTGAACCAAGGATTCGTGGAAATTAATTACCACGACTGAAGATTCGACACATAAAATGGCAATTCAATGTGCGTCACGTTTTTCAATTGTCGGTTGAAGACCACTTACGGTTAAATAACCCTAACACCGACTTTGTGAGTCTTCGTAATTTTTTTTTTTTATGTTTGCGACTTACTCGAGAAATATAAAGCACATAAAGGACTAAAATTTAAAATTCCCAATATTAGTGTGCACTGACTGAGTCTCAAACCCAGAATTTAAAGAATATGAACCAATACAACGTCATAAGAATCAAAATAATAAAGTTAAAAAATGATGAGTTTCAATTCACTATGCCTGTAATGGGTCAAAGTCTGTTTCCTAGTTTAGGATGGAGCAGCACGGTGATTACGGGATGTAGTTTTTAATTTAGGATGAACCGAATTTGTCTGCCCCTCCACCATTCATGGCATGTCCTGCACCTCCCATGCAGATGCATGGATTGGTGCAATTTCCATTCAGGGAATGAAATGGAAACCAACTGTTGTTCCTTTTATTGCATGGCGTTACGGTATTTCTACTAATTTGGATAGGCAGCTTGTACATTAAAACGAATTAGATTCCTACGCTTATTCTCCAAATTATATACACGAAATTAGCACTATTTTTCACCAACTGAAAGTGCCATTCTGTTATTCACACCTTTTTATAAGGACCATTATGGAAGGACTGGAAGGACCATTATGTAGAATTCAGACGCATGCATATTTTTCTGAAGGATTTCCTGGACTCCGGCGGAAAACAATGAAGCTTAGCATAGTCACTGGCAGTTATGATTAGGGGTTTGTTAAACAGCTCTGTAATGTGTGGCGCTGTAGCAAAGCACTGAACTGTGACTGAGGTTTGCACTAATGACGTATACCACGCGCCATGGCTGTTTGCTGTAACATCCATATCACGTGACTGGGCTAGTCCAATCAGACGGCCAAACAGCCGTTGTTCTCGTTCGTCATTGGCTAACTCATGGTGACGTCACGGCAAACAGCCATTGCGCATGGTTTAGCTGTCGATGCGACATTAAACGTAAATTCCCCTCCCCCTTATTAGCAATGTCGTCTCACACCATTAATTCTGTTTTGAATCGAAATACACAGGTAACAAACCACCGTAACCGTTAGAGAAAATCCAGATAGATCGTAACAAGCATTAACAGCAAATTAATAGCTATATTTCAACGTTCGGAAGCACAGCCAAACCAGCACAACACTGGTTCGAATTTAAGGAGTGGCCGAATTTAACATTCTGGGAAAAATGCATGAAAACCAGGACGTATACAGTCATTAAGAGCAGCGTCGGATTGGGAGGGGTCAGGCCTCACCGGGAATGTGTTACAGACTTACGGCGCCTCGCGTTGGCGGTTCTCAGCAAGGGAGCCTGGGGAGTGCCGTAAGTTCTTCCAACAGGATCAGAGGCAGAATTCCGGAAGCTAGCATATTTATAAGAAATCGGCGTCAATTCAAAACGTTTTCCTGCAACTTAGACATGCAATTCTCATACGAATTCATTTCACATAACAAAATTACTAACAAGGGTCTCGGGGGGGGGGGAGAGGCCTCCCCTGGAATCCCCGTGTTCCCGGGTAGCCCCAGTCCGACATTGGTTAAGTGGTTAAAGGAGAAAATGGTTGTGGGCATCTCTAAAAATTGAATATAGTTTCCTTGCTGACCAGCCATCAGCACAGTTCGTTCCTTGTTGGACAAATATGACATATTGCTAGATTTGCCTGTACACCACTATACGCGTCAGGCATTCCTGGACGAATACTTTCAGTTACGTTCTACGACTTTCTTTTAGAAACAGCTGTGTCGAACATATACGGTGGCCTCTAACGTAACTGGGTTTAATATCGTTCCCTCTACATTCCTCTTGCTTTTCTTAAAGTTGCAATTACAAAAAACATACACGTTTGCCGTCGCGTTCCGACTCTTACGGTTAGCTTGGCGAAAATATATTAACTGCTAGCTTTCGCCGTAAAATTTAAGACGTGCAAACGTGTTTTCGTAGCTTTCGCACGAAAGAGGAAGAACCGAAACGAGAAAGAGAAAAAAATATATATATTAAAAAGTCGGTAAATTTTAATGGCTGTTGGGATGAGCGCACGTGTGTATGGGTGTGCGCGCGAGTTTGGTAGCTAGTAGTTGGTACCACCACCGCTTGTAATAACTCAACCCCCTCGTTATAACAAACGTCATCCATAATGGAAAAGCAGATAATGGGATTTAAATTTGCTGCAGCGACTCCGACAACAGTTCTGGCCGCCTGAACGAGAGGGGGGGGGGGGGGCCTTGGGTTTCCGCTTAAGAAATATTTTTCTTTATTTTTTTGTCTTTTTCTAATCTTCACTTCGAATTATGTCTTGTACTTCTTTCCAACAAGGTACGTAAGTCGGCGACCGCGCGGCGTGTCACAGCCGTTTTCCCAATACAACACGGCAGCGGTGGCGAGTAGGGCGAGAGAGAGAGACAGAAAGAATTAGAGATGGGAAGAGAGAGAGGGAGTGGCAGATAGTGGCATTGCCCGAGGCGAGTGGTAATCTCTATTCATGAGTTTATATTATCTTTGAAGGACTGAAGAAACGACTGGAGACATTTTCATCTCTGTATCTGCGGACGGGCGTGGGGAGGGACGGATGGGCTGTGGAGGGCATTGGGAGGGGGAGGAGGGGGAATCAAAGGCAGCAACACAGAACGAAAGAGTGGGAGAGTTAAGAATGATAAGTTTGACGGCTTGTGTCAACACAAAGTGGCCTCTGGTTCCGTTTTGCACGAAAATAGAATCAGTAGAATAAAAAAATAATAATAAAATGAGATAATTTTTTTTAAAAGAAAAAAGTCTTGTCTGTACCTGACTTTCCGGGGAATCTAATTTCTGTGTCGTGGAATTTGCAAAATGGAAGAAAGAAAGAAAGACGTGAGGCCAAAGGAAGTAATCCAGAAAGAACTTAACCTTATTAAAATAAAATTGCGACTCCTGCTTTCGAGTTTCCGTAAAACATCAGCCCCATTTAATTCAAGAAAACTTATATAAGTAATTGTAATCGCAGTTACGTATATGTCACGTCCCATAGAAATATACACAGTTGTGCGAATTAGTTTGCGCCGACATGAAACTGAAACCGGACGAGTGGGATGCAGTCTCGCAAACAATACGTAATTTTTTTAATAAGCTGTAAAACAATTTGTTATACAGTATATCGCCAAGTGCAGGTAAAAGTTTGAGTAAATTTTACAATGCCCATACATTTTAAACAATACGCACGGTTTCAAATAAGCTGTAAAACAATTTGTTAAATATCGCCAAGTAGAGGTGAAAGTTATGAGTAAATTTGACAATGCCCATACATTTTAAACAATACGCATGGTTTAAAATAAGCTGTAAAACAATTTGTTAAATATCGCCAAGCATAGGTAAAAGTTTGAGCAAATTTTACAATGCCGATACATTTTAAACACTACGCACCGTTTCAAATAAGCTGTAAAACAATTTGTTAAATATCGCCAAGTACAGGGGGGGGGGGGGAGATGAGGCTTAATGGCGCGTCGACAGCCAAGTACAGGTAAAAGTTTGAGCAAATTTTACAATGCCCATACATTTTAAAGTCAGAGATTTCCCTCGATTTTCTGATTTGCAGGGTACTAAAATAAAAGCAACATTTCTTTAATAATGTGGTAACTTACAATGATCACCGCATGTCCCCTCCTTCGCACACCCTGCCATGAGAGTAAAACACCCTTCTTAAAGATTGAAACGCGGTCGCCTGCTCGCCGGCAGGGATCCACTGGCCGCTACAACGGACTGACCGCGGCGGCCAAGGTCACAGTGCCTCGTATACCGTAAGCATTCTTGGTCGCAGCGACCTGGTCGCGTAGCTTGGTCGCTTAGTGCACGGAGGCTCTTAGTTAAACCTAGGCATGGACTTGACGTGAAGGACAGAACTCTGTCCACTTGTGGGCTGCTGCTCACTTTGTATGGTAGCTCTCAGAGAGATCTCGTTGAGGATGGGACTTAAGAATTGGCTCTGCTTCTTCTCGGGTTAGTGGAATTAAACGAAATAATTTGTGTTGTAACAAAACTCTTTTGGATTAAAAAATTCAGTCTGATTATAGTTTGATCATTAGTAGGTTTATAATAATATAAATAATTTATGCATATCATGTGGGATGGTGAAGGCCGGGGTCAATTTGACCGCTAACCCCCCCACCCAAGCTAAAAGGTAAAAGGTAAAAAGTCCGAAATAGGCGTCTTCGCACACTGATAGGAAAGCAAGCAGCACTACAATCTGACTATATCGACAGGTCATACTTCCAGATCTGCCTCCTAAAGGCTGCCAAAAACCCAACCTGGGCAATATTTTCTGGCAGGCTATTCCAAATTTTGACCATCCACAAGCTTAAAAAAAAGTTTCCTGTAATCAAGCCTCATCCCTTTCAAATCCAATTTTAGTGGGTGCCGCCTTGTTCTAACATTTCCCGTAACCTCAAAAAACTGTTCCGGTTCAAGGTCCTTAAGTTTGTTTAGAATGGCATATGAAAGGGTGAGATCGAAGACAATCCGACGGATCTCCAATGACTGGACGTTAAGATTTTCAATCGATCTTCCTACGACAAATTATACACCCCGCCACCAGCTTGGCGACCATTGCTGGACTGGTTCTACAAGATGAATGTCCTACACAAGAGATGGGACCAAACCTGCGTCCCGTATTCTAAGAGAGGTCGGACGTAGACCTTGAAGGCCCTGACAAGCATTGAAGGATGTTTAGATTTGAAGAATCGGGTGATCACGATTGCCCACGTAAGTGCAGACTCAACAATTGAGCAAATATGTGCCGACTTCTTCAGGTCACTTGTCAATAGAATGCTGAGATCCTTGATAAAATCTTTACTCCTTAGCACTTTTCCATCAATATAGCAGGCCTATATAGCATTCTCACTAACCATATGAAGGGATTTGGAAGTTGCCAAGTCTTTAACCAAGCATCGACTTAGTCAATTACCGAACGCAAGTCAAAGTGATCACAGTTATTTTCGATCATTCTAAAGAGTTTGACATCATCAGCAAATTTTGAAATGGACACCTGGGTATTGCCACGGGTCATTGATATAAATCACAAATAGGAGGGGACCGAGGACTGAATACTGAGGTACTCCACTGGTGACCAGCAGAATTTCAGAGCAGGAGCCACCCGCTCTAACAGCATGACTCCTATCAGGAAAGGCTTCAACCATTCAGGGATGTGATTCTCAAAACCGAAGTAAACTAGTTTACGGGAGAGTTTGTTGTGGACCACAGAATCGAAAGCCTTTGCAAACTCGATGAAGATTATGTCAACAGTCTTGTCTCTGCCCAAATCCTGTGTCCACTGGTCCATGCATTTGAAAAGCTGCAGAGCCAAGCTGTGACCAGTACGAAACCGAATTGGTCTGGCGATAACAGCGTTATCGAGTTCAGATGACTTATCATATGATCTCTAATGATCCGCCCAAGAATCTTACATGAGATACACGTAAGGGGTACAGGCCTCTATTTTATTGGGTTGGTCGGTTCGATTTTTTTATACATATAACGGAGTTACTTTTGGAATTTTCCAAAGAGTAGGTACACAATTAGTATTTACCAACAGTCAGAAAATGAGATATAATGGGTGTACTAAGTTCACTTTTAATTTTGCGTAGAAGGATGCAAAGAACCCATCAGGTTCGATTGCGTGATTGTTTTTTAGATTTCCCAGAGCAGTCATGACCTTAAATTGAGTAACATCAACCTGCTCACAGGTCTGGGAGGTAATAACAGGCATCAGCATAGTTGGCAGATGCTCATTGTCTGCCACGAAATTTGGCGAAAAGATTTGTTTAAAATATTTGCTTTATCAGTGTCATTTGTGACAAACGTATTATTAACCATAAGAGAGGAAATTTGGCGCGACGTACCAGTCAGAGACCTAACGTGCCTGTAGATGGCCGTCAGAGACCTGTCAAACAGTAGCTTGGCTTCATGACCAGTTTCACGCTCATTTATATTGTAAGAACTTATTTATCTATAAATCGTACGCCACAAATTATACATATTACTGCGAAATAGCATAAACATCAATTTAATACTTTTCTTCATAATAGAGTAATCAGCGACGTGTCCCAAAATATTTTTCGGCAGTGGCTCAAGATAATTTTTTCGCTTCAATTTTTAGACATCGGATAGTCAGCTCGTCACTAATAATAATCGCTCATTAATTAATTTAATAGTGTTCACCTAAATTTCATAATTACAGAAATGACTTTCGGCGTGTTTGTTTGTGATGGCATTTTCAAGACTGAATTTGGTAGAAGTAAATAATTTGTGGAGCCGAACCATGCTGAAGGACGATATTTGAACCGAGCAGTTTCCAAATTATTTTATGTAATATATCTGAAAGTGGGAGAGAAAAAAACAGAGGATTGTTCTCTCACCAGTCTGTCTCCCTGATCCCTCTCTCCCCCCTTTACTCCACAGACTACCCTCTCACCGGCGCTCATCTTCGCTCATCTCCTTTCCCCCTCCTTCCCCTTCCCTCATTCTCTATCACTCATTTACTCATCCTCTATTGCTCCTCCCCTTCCCTCTTCCTCCCTCTTTCGTTTCTCCTCTCTTCTCTACCTTTCTCCTGTATTCTTCTCTCTCCCTCCCCATTCCTTACCACACTATCTTCCTCCCTCCTCCCATCCAGTTCCTCTCCATCCAAAATCGCTCTACATATGTATCCCTGTACTCCTTCACCCCCTCACTTCTCTCCCTCTCTTCCCCCTCCCTCATTCTTATCTACCTCCTTCTTCTCACAGTACCTCTCTCTCTCCCCTTCTTCTTCTCACTTCCTCATCATTAACCCCATTCTTCCTCTCTCTCTCTCTCACTCTCGGTAAATCCCTTTTTCTTCACTCGCTCTTTCCATCACTCTCTGTCTCCCTACCTCTTTCTGGAACCGTCTTCCTCTCGTTTTCCTTTCCTTTGGTTCGTCTTTCTGACCGAAAGAACCAATTGCACACAGCACCTGACCTAATATCGAAATCCTAATTGCACCCCAATCTACTGAAATTGTTCAGGTCCTACCAGAATATCTTTTTGATATTTCTCTGGATATTACTTGCAGGACGTTTCTCGCTTAAAATTGTGTACTGATTTCACATGTACAACGACTTACAACTAAAGTCATGGTTGAGACGTAGAGATTGCGTTCCACGGCAAATCTTCTACGGATATCCTAGTTATGATATTGAAATTGTTTCTTGATTTCAATGTCCTGTAAACATCCAAATCAGGACGTTCTCTTTTTAATAAGTTGAAATTCACATTGCTAAATTTTCAAACCCAATGTATTGAACCACTTAGCTTTGAGACCTTATTTTTTGATGCCTAGATCAACATTTATTCAACCTTGAATAAAAATGTAATCACAAAAAAACATCCAGAGCAGGACAATACCTGGCCCAATTTTTAACCTAAAGTTGTTTTTTTTTTGTGGAGGGGTGCCTCGAAGGTGAGTACTAACAGCCACCATTTTAATTGCCTGTTATTTAGGAAAATACTGAAAAATCACCAGCAAATAATTGTATTACTCGAGCACAGTCATTAAAGGCCAGAAATCAGCAAAGGTCACAGTTCATTAACAGCGAAAATTACAGTGATACAACAACAAATTTTACTGTTTAAAATTGGGTTTTAGAATCGGAAGCTAAATTATTGAAAGTCGCCGGTGCCCTCTAAATATCATTATGAAATATGTGACTTATTTAACTACGGTAGCTGGACTTGTGCAGCGCACACCTCTTTTTATGGCACGCATCTCTATGTACGGCACACATCTCTTTTTACGGCACACTCCTCTTTTTACGGCACACATCACTTTTTTATGGCGCACGTCTCTTTTTTCGGCACACTCCTCCTTTTACGACGTACATGTCTTTTTACGGCACCACATATCTTTGCACGGCACACTCCTCTTTGTGCGGTGCGCACATCTTTTTTTACGGCACATATCTCGTTTTACAGCGCATACCCCTTTATACGGCACACACATTTTTTGACGTGCATGCGTATTATTATTGCAAACATCTCTTTTTACGGCACACTCCTCTTTTTTTTTACTGTGCACACATCGTTTTACGGCACACCATAAAACATTAATAAATCGATACCAAGTTTCTTGAGATTTCGAGGAACAAACCTTTATCAATAAATTAACTTAAGTTAGTTTATATTGCCTTAATTTTCAAATCCAATGTAATGGGCCACGTGGAATAGGGCAGTGACACGACGTAGTATTATTGTATATAACTCTATGGTAGAGCCAGTAACTGGGTTAGCTACAAGGGGCACTGAAGGGCGAAAAGAAGGTCGTCTTACTGAAGCCAATACTATTAGACTGGATTTCTTAAGCCTATAACGCGCGTTTTTTGTTCTTGGAGAAAACAACGTTCTTTTAACCTAAAAAATCCGCTCTCAAAGCACTGTCTTGCCTAGAAGTGCCGTTGTTTTCCGTTACATTTTAATCTAGTGCACCTTGTAGCTATTACCTCCAAATGGTGTCTCGTAGCCAATATGACGTAACTTGACGCTGCACTATACTTTAAGATGGGTGCTTATCTGATTAAACTGTTACCTCAAAAAAATATTGCACAGCATATTTGGGGTAAAATTAATCATTTGTAGCATTATAATTCATAGATTTACAAATTTGTAGAAAATCTGATGAATTAAAACGCTTAATTTATTGTTTATGTTTTATACGTTTTAGCGTACATTTCCCCCCAAAATGGTGACTTTAATTTCCTGCATGATTATGGCGTTAATAGTGTGCTTATAGCATAACGTAGATAGTTGTAAGTTACCACTTGTATCTCTACTAGCCCACAGCCAGTCTAAAGACGGCTGAATTTAGTTATAATACAGTCTTAAATAGTGCTCAAGTTACGTACTATTTAATTGAGTACTATTTGTGGATCTGACTTCTGATCACCTTCCCTGCACAGTCTAGTAACATTCTAAAATTACTTAGCTCCTTTTTTTTTGTTTTTTGGTCTTCCCTGATTATGTCTCCCTCCCCTCCCCCCATGAGATTGACGCCGCAACTACCCCCCCCCTTCCCCGCCGAGTTGTTTCTTCTATCCCCCCTCTCATATCCCCACAATCTCGAATTATT
>JAHWFP010144159.1:0-12016 GCA_023313725.1 Lithobius niger | reverse complement strand
TTGCCCCGCGTGCGAGCATGCCTTTATTGTCTCGTCTAGATAACAAAGCCAAAGATCCGTGAAGGCGTTTTTGCTCCACGCCCGTCATAAGTTCGTCGCGGGAATATAGTTCGATGGGCCGCCACTAGATGGCGATAAAGGATGGAGCGAGCGAGCCGTGACGCACTTTTCGCTCGCGTGAAATCTCATTTGTCACGAAGAATTGGCGAGAACTTGGCGCTTTAAGAGCTCTCGAGTCTCGCCCGTTTTCGGGGGCAGCCCTTTCTGTGTTTTAAATGAGTAACCGAGGTTCGTAAAGTTAAGAGCCACACCCCATGCCTCTCGGCGTTTAATTTGATTTTCGTTTTAGCCCGACCGCGTCACCACCAAGGGTTTCCAACGTGAAGGATAATAAAATTTAAGAAGTTAAACAATTGCTGCTTTCTACACAGCTAAGTTTTACCTACATAGCTCCAAAAATATATAACCAACTACCACTGTACATAAGAAAGAGTGTTAATGTGCATAGATTTGGCAAAGATCTCCGATCATGGCTGCTTGGAATGGACGAAGTAGAAAGTCTTACCAAAGTCTTGAAATAGGTGCTGTCGTAAAAAATAATTCTTGTATTATCATACTATGTTTACAATGTTTACTATCATTACCGAGTTTTTACCCCTTTTTTCCCAGCTGCCCTGCGCACGAGTGTTTCACTCAAGCAGGACTTTTGTTCCAAATGGTTGTTCTATATTTTTACCTGTACATTTGATATTTTTAGTTACTTTTAAATCATTCAGATTGAATGTTAGTATCTCCCTGACAGCTACCATATATATTGTATAATTTGTATTCTCCATGCGAACAATAAACTTTACTTCACTTCACTTCACTTCAAATACCCCAAATTTCCAATAAAACAGACCACTGACAGACCCTACTTACTAACGGGCGTCTTACGTGGTTTTTTTTTTACTGTAAATTTTGGGACTTTATTGGTTTTATTGTCCAGGATGTTTACCTCGTGAAAATTCGGAAATTTTACTTCATGTGACTTTTTGGGTCGAAAATTCGAGAACATTCATAAATTGTGCTTCGTGAATCGGCCTCGTAACCTTTGTACCTCACTACTGCAACAACTTGAACATGAAACACTGCCCCCCCCCCCAAAAAAAAAAAAAAATGAAAAATTTTAAATGAAAATTACAAAGAAAATGTCACTTGGAAGAAATACGAGGCATTGCTTGGTTTCCCTGCTAAGCAAGAGATAGACAGAACCGAAACTGAAACTGAAGAGCCAGGTTCTGACTAGGCCTGTGCCCGTCTCTCAATGGCAAGTGGGGTTGCCAACCAATGAAAATCTGCAGCGTCTAGCGTGATCGAGTCCCTGTCTAGCGCTTGCTTGCAGCAAACAAAAGAATGAACTACGAAATTTCCATAACACAATAAACAAGCCGCGTGCCCCCTTTTATTACGAGTGAAAATTCGGTACGTCTTCGTGCTCCTGGAACTGAAAGGTGTAAAGATTAACGATGTTACTAACACTAGATGGCGCCACGGTATATTCTTTTTATTCTGCCGTGGCACCAGCTAGTGGCCGTACAGCCTTTACAGTTTGCTCCCAGGTGCACGAAAACGTACTAAATGTTACTCAATAATTAAGGAGACACGCGGCGTGTTTCTTGTGTTCAGAAGATAGTTATTTTTTGCATTCCTTTGCTTGATGGAAGCAAGCGCTATACCACGCGCCAAGGCTGTTTGCTGTGACGTGCATATCACGTGACTGGGCTAGTCCAATCAGACGGCCAAACAGCCGTTGTTCTCGTTCGTCATTGGCTAACTCATGGTGACGTCACGGCAAACAGCCATTGCGCATGGTTTAAATGCTGCAACTTTCGTTTTGTGGCAACCCGCTTTTAGCAAACGGCGTCGTGGTGTCCCAAGTTTTTTTTAGCATTAGTAGTTAAAAAACGCTTATACGGGGGTTAGAATAAGGACGCGTTTACGCAAAAAGGCCTTCTCGCTCGCCTAAAGCTATTTGCTAGTCAACCGTTATTTATTTATGGTTAGTTTCCCGTTGCTACTAAATGAATGCGGTAATAGATAACAAATTGTATGTATTATAAATAACGACACGGATAAAGAACAAAGTGCTACAGTAATTTTAAACATTACTGCAAGATTGTTGTCATTTCACGCTTTTTCCGAAATTTGCTATTCTCCCTCAAAGTACAGATTCTAGTAATGATCAAACGTCGGTAGAATAAATAGCTTCTCGCAGCGAGAATTCAAAATCCAACATGGCGTCCATTTCGTGGCTATCGAATCGAAGACAAACCATCGAATGCCTGCATACAAAAAAAATTCCATCGTCTTTTACTGCAGCAAAAACTATTTTCTTGTTGTCATAAATCGACGCTCAAATGTTGCAAGCATCGTACGCCGTGTCACGAGGCACAAGGAGGACACTTTTGAACTTAAATGTCAGACTGCCTGAGCGGGAATGGAACCCAATTTTTTTTTTGTCGAAAAGACAACGAAAATCGATTTGCATCCGTATTTATTTAACCCAACTGGAGCCCATTTGGCTTTCCATCCTGTTTAATATACTTGTAAAAGAACCTCTAGCGTCCCAAAAATGAAGCTGGCGCTTCTTTTACACGTATTAGTGCGGCGTTGAGGGCTTGCATGACGTATTATAATTAATTTTTTTTTTTTGTATCTGTTTCTTTATAGCGTTAAATGTTTTTAAGGCTTACGGCCGTATTTTATACGCTTAAGCAGTTTTTACTAGTAATGTTTTTGTTTTTTGTTGGGGGGAGAACAATACAAAAATAGCAACAATAAATAATACTGTCCACCTTTAAATAACTAATATAGGAGCGTCGGTATCTATTTAATGCCTAACGTTTAGCTATAACAATTGAAAAATCAGGTCACTAGTTCAATCTCTAGATGAGAGAAAATGTTCCAAAGGGTCTAAGGGTTTTAGCGAGCGTTAACCGCACCCGGTCATCTGCCCGACGAAGCCCTGACGCCCTATGTCTGTTGAAAATGTTCCAACAAGAACAACAGCAATATTGTAGTCACATTAAAACAGCGTTCAAAGCCTTGATCAATACCTACGTTTTGCGCCAAGGTCGGTGGAAGCGGTATAGCTGGTACGGTTACATGCCGTGCCACTTTTCAGCCGTAAGAAAAACCAGATATTTCAAATTACAACCTGATTTCCCTGTTCTTGAATTGAAATTAAAATGAATATAACCACAACGCTTTTTTGTTTTTAATAAGGTGTGAAACCACACTTCTCGATTCAAATGAAAATATTGTTAGACAACCTGTTGCGTAAAATAAACTAATGCTGAACACTTAAAATTTCGGCAAAACCAAAAAACGACTCATCTTTTACAAGTATTTTCATCTACTCGTCATTGAAGATCAGTGTTGCCCGATCCACGCATAGGTCTGTTTTTTTTATTTTTTTTATTTTTTTATTTTTAAATATGTAACCGTGCATCGTGAAAGAAATTAAATCATATGAGGATGGCAAAATTCTCATTTTGTATATCTACAGATTTTTTTTGTGCAATTTACAAACATTTTTACCAAAATTCGACAGACTTGTATTCTCCATCTGGCGACACTTGTAAATCAAAATGGCTTTGTGTAAGAGTTTATACACTAAAATTTTGTACGCCCAGTATTTTTTCGCGGCCGTACCACTTCAGTTTAGCGTCCATCGGCCCTGTTTTAAGCCCTAAAAGTTGAAAATCGGCTCATTGGTTCGATCTCTAGGTGAGAGCAAATTAACCCCAACAAGAAGAAAAACAACAAAAATAATATTTTAGTCACATTATGTTGACTAACATTTTATTAGACTGTAAAAAAATTGGAAATCGGTTCATTGGTTCGATCTCCTGGTGAGAGAAAAGTTTCCCCAACAAGAAGAAGAACAAGATAATTGTAGTCACATAATTAAAACAGGATGAAAAGCCGACGGCTCAAGAGCCATATAAATAAAGATACAAACCTATATTTACGTTGCTTTTTGGACTTATATATCAGACTGCCTAGCGTTCAAAATAGACCTTATGTGCGTGGTGTATCTTGAGTCCTGCAAGTATTTTGTGAGCGACTACGTCTTCCTGGATGGGGTGGCTTTAATCGACGGCCGCCATTGTTTTTGTAACCATCTTGGATGTCAACAAGGCACACTGCTACTAAAAACGTACAATCGATTATCTGTGTTCGTTCTGCGGAGAACTCAAGATAGGCCGCGGACACTATAGGCCTTGTTCTTACCAACGTTTTAACTGTAAAACTTGGAACATCGGTTCATTGGTTCATCCGTTCAGCAACAGCAACAAGAAATGGCCATGATGTGGGGGAGCCAAACGGTTCGATTGCTGTCATTAAAATCTTTCATGCAGTGCAAAAGTTATAACACGACTCCAAATACGGAAGCTGGTTGGTCGTTGCGTTGATTCGGGGGAAACTTAGGTTTCAAAGTTTGACATTTAACATGCAAGTTCAGGCTGAGGCATACACAATCCTTGATATATATCGCCGGGTGCAAATCACGAACCCTGTGGAACTTAGGAGTAATTCTGGTGAAATGGCAAGTATAGAACAGTGACACGACGTAGTATTATTGTGTATAACTCTATGCTGGAGCCTTAATGGGTTAGCTGCAAGGGGCACTCCAGAGAGAAACAGAAGGGCGTCATACTGAAGCCGATGCTGTGAAGAGTGATTTCTTAGACCCAAAACGCGCGATTTTGGTTGTTGGAGAAAACAACGTTATTTTAAGCCTAAGAAATCCGCTCTCCCGTTGCTTTTCCCTCCATTTTTATGTAGTGCACCTTGTAGTTATGCCCTCCAAAACCCATACTGGTGCCAATATGGCGGCAAATGTCACTGCTCTATAGTCATTATAGTGAAATATAGTCATTATAGTGATATATAGTGAAATGGCAAAAAAAGTGTGACTTTACAAACTTTCTTAGGCTGGCTGCCGCGTAATTATTGTGCAACTTTACACAAAATCTGGAAAAATATTGTGTGTGCCTGACACAGGATATTCGAGCAAGTAAACAATAACATGAAAGATGCAGATGGGAAGAGAGCAAAAAAAAAAAAAGTCCTTAATATTTTTAGAAACAGAAATTTTAGCTTCCTCTGCCCCAATAATTCGTCATGGAAACAAACGCCCTTGCATGTGTGTAACGACAGCAGAAATTGCTTTAACTGAAAACATTTTGTTGTGGTATGAAATTACACAAATTAGCCGTGTATAGTGAAAATTTTCGCTGAATCGCTGTCATATTTAACCCCAATACTTGTAATGTCACACTACCTTTCTTGTGATGTGTCCCTGTAATAAGAACATTTTCTGCTATGAACGCTGCAGTCGCTTTATTTCCCAGTATTATGTGTAACGTTGCACACATTTTATGTGCCGTTTCTCCGTAGTGACAATATTTCTCGCTAGGATCGCTGTTGTTCTGTCATTTTAAGTCATTTTGTGTAATGTTACACAACGTTGAAGTGTAACATTTCTGTCTGCCCTCCATTAGCGAAGCCAGTCGTAAAATATGAGTTTGGCTATACACGAATACATTGAGTATTCCTATAATTCTTTTTTTACAGATAGTTAAGCCGTTGGTTTAGATTAATATTGTAAGATGTGCTGTCTGTGGTTCACCAGTTACATTGACGGATTACCAGATCTCAAAACAACTACAGTTCAACTTTTAATAAAAGTGTAAAATAAAAGAGGCCGGGCGAAATAAAACAGTTGGAGAGGGGAAATTGGGAGAATACGACACGTAGAAATAGGCTATTGTTACACAGTGTCGAGATTTAGTCCCTGAAAATTTTTGCTGGGACAGTGGTAGTTTTTACCGGTTTTGTTTCCGGTTATTACTGGCTAAATCTGGCTAAATCCAGCAAGCTGCTTCACAAGCTTATTTTCACAGTAAAATACACCCTTTAAACTAATTAATCGACAGATGTTCCCAATACTGTAAAAATGAGCCGTGACTTAATGCGTGTGCTTAAAAATTTTCATACGTTCTTAACATTCACTTAAACACCTTTGGGCCGAGATGCACGACGTTGGTAGAATAACTTTTGATGTTAGGGATGCGTATTGGCGCTACTTAGTACCAAGAATTTATATGATCGGGGAAGAGAATTTGTGGCTGAGCTTCCCTGCTGAAACGTCTCGTAGATCTATTAGTTCAGTCATAGTTTATAGAGGGCGCCACGAGTTTTATGTGGGAATTTCTACTCAGTTTTCAGCCTGAAATTAAACTACACTAAACGAAATTTGCTCGTGTTTAATTATTATTTAGTTTAGCTTAGTTGTAATTTATTTTATTTTATAGATTTGGGCTGAAAAATGAGCAAAAATTACCGGATGGAACGCGTGGCGCCCTCTGAAAACTCGGATGGAACTAATATATAGGAATGAATGTTAACAATAGTGACTTTTAGAGTTATAAATTCTCTTTCCCAACCCTGCAAATTCTTGCTAGTAGTAAGGCCGTTCGAGTTAGCATGTCTCAGCCCTTCACAACGTCATCACTGGCAACATGAAAAAATTCCCATGGTGCAAAACATTTTTTTTGAAAGTGGTGTTAAGAACTATAGAGCAGTGACATTTGCCGCCATATTGGCACCAGTATGGGTTTTGGAGGGCATAACTACAAGGTGCACTACATAAAAATGGAGGGGAAAACAACGGAAGCCGCGGATTTCTTAGGCTTAAAATAACGTTGTTTTCTCCAACAACAAAAATCGCGCGTTTTAGGTCTTAAGAAATCACTCTTCACAGCATCGGCTTCAGTAGGACGCCCTTCTGTTTCTCTCTGCAGTGCACCTTGCAGCTAACCCATTAAGGCTCCAGCATAGAGTTATATACAATAATACTACGTCGTTTCACTGATCTATTTACCAGACGACACAACGAATAACCTCAAAATCGACGGAGGGTGAGGGGCGGGGGAGGGGGAGGGGCGCTTTACGGTGATTTAATTTTTTAGAGATCCCTTGACGAGGCTAAAATATTCATGACCCTTCCAACAAAATCCGTGAACCCCACCCCAACCTTGAGACAAGTAACGACTGGTCCCTTATATTTGAGAGTACGATAGATGCCACCACTGGGCTGGAGGATGGAGTTGGATTTTTTACTTGTTGTAAATTTATTCTTTTCATGCGAACTTGGATGAAATTGGCCCTTTTCTGGTGGGGGGTGTCCTTCGCCTTTGAAAACTAATGGGCCAACGAAATTATAAATTTAACAACTTTGGAATTACAGGAACAACCTAGCTACTTTCGCGATATACTATATGAGCAGAAATAACGTTTTAACTTTTTTGGGGGGTGGGGGAGGAAAACCGGGGGGAACACAGCAAAACGTTGGGTGAAGAGGGGCGCTCGTACCCTTTTTTCCCCTTTATTGTCGCTACTGGAATCGCGGTGAATCTCGGTGAATCGGCGCAAGTTTTTCTGAATCGTTCATGAATCTTGGAAATTTTTCCCGTCTGCCTTAACTGGAGTGTTACCGCCGTTCTCGTTTTTTTTTTTTACGGGTTTTTCTCATCTTTTTTTTTTTTTTCACGTGTCATTTACCGCCGCGCCGCTTTGCATTCTGGTCGGAGAATTGTCGTCGCTAGAACTCGCCAGGCGGCGACAGCTGCCGTCCTTCCATGTCGTCCATTCTTCTGACACGTCATGATGCTGTCAGATGCAGAGCTGAAAAAAAATCGGAATGTCGGAGCATTTGGCGCAAGGTGACAATTGCTCCCACTCCACCTGCGCAACCAGGTTGGGTGGGGTGGTGGAGTAACGGCGGAACGTGGGGGGAGTCGGGGTACCGGAGGAAGTTCGTCGTCATAGCAACCGGACGGAAATGAGAACGTTTGGCGCGACAAAGGTGGAACGATTGTCGGGGCAGACGCTGGCTGTCGAGTCTGGTTCAGCAGCTTGATACGAGAAGATTCTAATTGGAGGGAACCATTTTTGGTTTCGGGTGAACCGAGGATTGGCGTGAGACAATGCGGCTTCGACCGAAATAAACTAACTCACCAGCGTCTGTTCGTAGACCATCTACTGACTGCCTAGGGATGCTGCACTGCTAGGCTTTCCCTACACTTAGCTAACGCAGCCCCAATAGTTAAACACTGAGAATCTCGCCATTCTTATCTTTATTGATTGCGGATTAAGGGGAATTACTATACACTGTGCTGGCGCATATCTGTAGTAACTGCAGAAACCAGGTGTCGATGGGTATCCATCCATGAGGGAGGGGTTGGGGTGAAAACTCTGTAGGGGGGAAAAATCTGCTTTAAAAAGGCTAAAGGGGAAAAGTCCCTACGAACTAAAAACAGGAAAACACGCCTGTGGAAGAGACGTCCGTGAAAAAAAAAACTACTAGAAAAAAAAATTGACGGGGGAGGGTAGGCAGGAGTAAGTCTATAATATAGAGACAAAGGGTAAAAGCGTTACGAAAGTCGTTGCATGGTGATACTCGTCCCTTTCATTAGCAAACCTTTTTTCCAGTATTTTTTTCCCTGGATGTTTTACCATGGACTTTTCCCCCTCAGAATTTTTTCTGCCCATCCGACAGGTTATCCTTGCTACTTCTGTTCCTAAATTGTGTAACTTGTTAGTCGGCATGGTCGGCGTGGACAACCCGCCAAAATCTAGGTCATACCCGCAGCGACCAGTGTAGTCTATGCGGAATGTGCTAGGCATCACCACAGTATCTCAAACGCTGGGGCAAGGTGGCCTGACGGTAGCGTGACTGTTTCACGTGCCCGAGGTCCAGGGTTCGAGTCCGGCTGCAGCCACCCCTAGCATTTTAGGGATGAGAAGACCCTGTGATGTCTTACTCTCATGTCGATTGTGGCATGAAAAAGAACCTATGAATTTCCGATTGGTTTGTACCTAACAGAATATTATTGTCCCTCTCACCTTTTGGTGCTATGGCTAACGCTGGGTGCACATCTAACAACAACAGTAACTTACCCTAATCTAGAGATGAACCATCCTGTCTGCCGTTAGATAGGTGGTACTCCTACTGCTCCTAATGGTTTGCCACAGGACGCCTCTCAGACGCCACTTTTAATGTTAATAAAAGAGGACACTGCTATTTCTAGGTACTGCACAATGAGTCTGGTCGTGGATCCTTCTCACTTATTACGCCTTAAGGCGTGGTCTCGGAAAACTTTACATTGGCGACGAGGGTGTCAGTCCTTTGGTATTCTTTGATTAATTTGACTAAAGACAGTTTTAAACGATAAAATTAATGTTAAACCGAAATATTCCTCTTATTGGCTTACATTGAGTTTTTTCTGGGGTGCAGACATAGTTGGCTCAGTAAGTTTCAACCGTCGTGAGTTCCAGTTCATCGGCTTGGAGGACGATAATGGACTAAGCTGGTGGATAAAGGAACTGTCTTTCCACAAAAAAACAAGAGGTATTTCTTCCCCATAGTGAAAGTTCGCATCAGGCAAAGATGAACACTTTGCCGTTGAAATATCTACGCTCAAAGCTTTCAAAATTATCGGGGCCGGGGTGAGACGGTACGGCCAAAACCTTGAGTTTGACATGTGCAGTGGTCCAGCGTCTCTGACATCGACCGGTTTTGTTGCCTCAAGGAGGTGTGCGTTGTAGGACCAGTGTCGCTGCTCCCGACAAATGCTGCTGCAGGAAGTCGTTCCTGATTTCGTATCCTGTTGAATTTTCCAGGTCATCGCCCAAAGTTATTTGGCGGAGTGGAGGGGAGATAAAGGTGCAACTCCACGTTAATCTATAGATACAGATCGGTCTTGTAGAATGGGAAGCAGCCATACAATTTTGTCATTTCCTCAATTATGGTTTTCAATTCCAGCTTGTTTCCAAGGAATATTGCTTGTCATTTTTTGTGTGCATGTTATTTAATTTCTGGGGGTCAAATGTTTAGCATGTTAATGAATTCTAGTAACTAATTTGGTAACTAATTCTATTAACAAATTTATTTGTGGCTTTTCAAAAATGATTTGGTTGCAATTGAACGGTTAGTCTTGTTGATTTTGTAGATAGTAAATAAGTTGTACTTTCTTGAGAAGGTCTTTGTACGTACTGGTCACATACTTTGTACAGTAGTGTATGATTGTATAGTCTGTACACATCCTTCTTATTTTTTTTTTTGGGGGGGGGGGTTTGAGTAGTGGATGTGGGATGTCGTTAGGCATCACCATAGTAACTCAAACGAATCTAGAGATGAACCATTACGGTTTACCATTAGATAGGAGGCACTACTGTGTCTTTCCTTGCGTAGTTAATGATTTGTCACGTGACGTCATTCTGTCAAATTATGAATTCCCTTGTACTCCCACTTTTAAACAATGCGAAAACAATAGAATTCGTCACCTCTATTCATCACCTTCCATACAATGAACGACTCAAACAGCTCAATACTCCTTCACTTCGTGGGAGGTTTGATAGGGGTGATCTCATCCTTATCTCTCAGTGACTGTCGAGTTCCTTCTCGAATAACCCTTCCAGTTTTTTTACTCGTAATTTCAACAGTAACCGAGGCCACAGCTTTAAATTGCAGGGTTTTGTTTCGACACTTAACTGCCGGCAATTCTTCTTTACTGAAGGCACTGTTTCTCCATGGAACTCCCTCCTGAAGCACATTGTTTCTGCTTCATCTCGTAGCAGTTTCAAGGCTCGACTTGACTTTTGGAAGCACTGGTTTGCTTTGGGGTTCTTGGGGGGTTTGGTGCCTCATAAGCCTTGGCTTTGCACGTCGTCTATCTAATCTGATCTAATCTATAGATAACAATGATTTAACCTCGAACCGTGAAGGACAAGTCATTCTGGAGCCACACTTTTTAACCATGACCGAGGGTACACGCAGGTTTCTTACGTCGCTTTACCTTACGTCGACTTGAACTCACATCGCTTTAGGAGATAGGTGGTTACACGGAGGTTCTAGTTGGAGTGAGTTAAAACGCCAGCGGGGGTTTCCTGAGTCGCGTTTATCTAATGCCCCCATCAAGCAAACCCCTCTTTATTCCCAAGTCCCCGTTGAGCTAGCTGGCTTTCGACTTCGTTTTAACGAAGTGACAGGTGGCCGTCCTAGTTTCGTGACGTTTACGCACGCTCTTTTCAACCAATCACAAGGAAGCAGTCCTTAGAGCGACGTAGAAAATGGGTTTTAGGTGGGTACACGTAGGTTGTTAAAGTGCTTCAACTCCTTACGTCGACGTATCGAGGTGGTTTGAGATAAAGCGACTTGAAAGTGGGTTTAGGTGGTAACACGGAGGTTCTTAAAGCGCTCTAAGCACTACATCGACGTAAGCTACGTCGACGTAAGATAAAGCGACGTAAGAAACCTCGGTGTACCCTCGGTCCATGAAAACCGAAAAAGTAGGGTTACAAGCCCTATTTGTGCATTTAAGTCCATAAAACAGTATAATTGCGTAAAGGGTATGGGTTTTTCATTTGCCTATACAATTGGCACAAATTGAAAAACGCCGGTTGGCTTTGGTTGCCCATTTGTATAATCTGGATGAAATTTGCTATATTGCTTGAAAACCCAAAATTCTTGTTCAGCTCGAATTTGCCGTGAGACTATAAACTGTTCGATCTGTGTTCATCAATGTATATTTGGAATCCTGAACCGTTGAGGAATTCCGCCGAAGCACACAGTATACAATGCTGGTAACCAAGTAGACTTAAAAAAAAAAGGAATTTAAAACACCGTTGCTTCCTTTATAGCTAACAATCTGTTTCGACGACACACGTGTAACTGACGTTAGGCGCGTAATTGGCGCTGCTGCAGAAGTCGGCGTCGTGTGTGAATTGTGCGGCCTGTCTTGCATCCGAGTCAATAGATCACAAGACCACGCTACTTTGATGGTCGCATGTTATGGTTACGACCTTGTCTTCAACGATCATCGACCAGCGGCAAATCACCTAAATAACAAACAAAAAATTCAATAAATACGTTGTAAATAACCGCGAGCAACTGAACGAAAAC
>JAHWFP010144158.1:7534-21569 GCA_023313725.1 Lithobius niger | reverse complement strand
TTGGAATCCTTGGTGTTTTGTTTTCGTAAGGAAGTAAATAACTTTTTCAGTAAAGGGCAACACAGTCTGCCTGAATTTCCTGTTTCTCCGTTTTGATACCAAGCGTGAAAAGCCCGCTGTAACGATCGTGCATGCAGTGATTGTTACTCAACCAACTTTGAAGCTTTTTAACTCGGCTCTCTATAGTCAACATTATTGAAGCAATATTGTGTTTGTTTGTAATTGTTAGAGCACATATCCGTTCTTATTGTCGACCGCTCGCCCTTTTTCTTTGCTACTGTGCTAAGAATGAACCCGCTCCCCCTCCTGGTGATTGTTCCAGGGTACAGCTGATTACCCGGCATTAGCCCACACGCCACACGCGAGCATGAGCTCTTGTGGTGTGAGGGCACATACAACAGAGTTTTGTACCTTTGCCTTGTTCAATAAACCAATATTCAGTATTCAAAAATTCAATCGAAGCTTTACTTGTTTAATCATAATCGCTCATTAAGACTGCTCTTAAGCCAAATATATATAGACTAGGGAAGCCCGTGCTACGCACGGCTGGTCTTCGATCCACCGTTTGCAACACTGGTTCGGTTTGGTTGCTCATGTGTATGTACATGTTTCACCGAACTAAGTTTCTTCAATCGAAATTTTGTGCTCACTGGCCGACAAACGCTTTCATCGAATTAAGTTGGTTCAATCCAATTTTTGTGCGCATTGAGTAACAAACGCTGATTTGCGTTCGCTTCGCTCACTCAATCAGCGCATCCCGTGACGCATGTCAGTGGATGCACCGACTTAAAAATTGGCACGTCGATGCATTTTCCAGGTTCGTTTTGTGAAAAAAATTGCGCTGGCTAATAATTTTGTATTGCTTGCTGAAGTCCGTTGTACGGACGGGTGCGTTGAAATCTTTAGGCTGGCTGCTTTGACATTTTTGTATTCTGGGAGAGGCAGAAAGCAAATCGCCCGGCCAAACAATGCCTCATTATTGCTTTTTTTTTTTACACTTCGACAGGTGTTATTGTTGCCGGCCACTCTGCAATATATGATAAACCTCGTGCTCCGCAGTAATTGTTGGTGTGCAGTTTGAAACAATTCAGCTCAGCTCTGAAAGCCCGCATTTATGAAATAAGTAAGCCATTCCATCGTGTTTAGGTGCCAATTTCGAAACTATATCCTTGAGCTGAAACACGGGTTCTTTCATTTTACCCATGAACATTTCATTTAGTTCAGTTTTAGAGTGTTAGGAGCCGTAGCAAAGACACAACACGTGCACGAAGAATGAAAAGCTATTAAGGTGATTGTTTACTTATACTTATTTCAACGACCTTATTATGTAAATTTATAAACAACAATGTTAGAGCATGGCTACAACAATGGAAAAGCAACAACAATTAGCCCCTCGTTGTTGTTCGAGCGATGTTGTTGTACTCCTATAAGTGGGCGTGTCAGAGTAATCACGTGACCTATGCCGTCAAGCGATCAAAAAAAGGGTTTCAAAGGGTTTAACGAGCGTTAACCACTCCTGGTCACCTGTCCGCAGCCCTAAAGCGATCAAGCGATCAACTGCATTGCAACATTACACCCTTTAGCTTCCAAAATCGGAACAATCAACTGTGACGTAGCCATCTCATTAAAAAGCTATTAATAGTCTCCTTTAGTCCGCGTATAAGTCCCTCCTCCAAAGACGTACCAAATTGGCCGTCGCCATTAAGCTATTTGTGTGACAGTTTGTGTGACAACAGGGCTAATGACCATGTGTTGGAATTCCCAGTTCCTGGTGTTTTTGTTGTGTGCAAACTTGGGACTGGTGACAACCGGTTAGCCCGGATATGATGGATGGTGTGCAACTCGGTAACGGAAGATGCTGAAGAGTGGTTCCCTTGGTTACCGAGATTTGTAACAGCCGTGAGGGCTGCCAAAATCCTCACTTCGACTGGCGCTAGGCCAGGAACAACATCACCATTTTGGTCCGTTCATTTTGAAATATTTTTGTGAATTTTGTAAGCCGTTTGCCTTGCATTAAATGTGATTTGTGTTTAGAAACGTGTTTGCGTTTATACGTTAAAATGGTAGTAGATCGGTTCACTTAAATTAGCCTCAACAAGTGGTATTCAGAGCGGTTTTTTTTCGTGATAACGCAAATATGGCAAACTTAAACCTAACGTTCCTTCGAAATTTTAACCCTCTCGTATGCAGTCATGCTCGTATGCAGTTTCAAGACAGCAGCGATTTACTTCACAACTACTGACGGAGGATGAAGCCATGCAAGAACGTCAAGGTAAACCAACGAGGATACAAGACGGCAATTTCAAGATGTTTCCTGGTTTCTTCAAAATAACGGCAAGTATACGTTAAGTGCAGTCGGAGTCATACCAAACAGTTAATGGTATTTAAATGTCAATGTTTATACATTGAAAAATCGTAGTAATTCCGCCAGAAATAATTTAAAGGGATTGCAGTAGAAATAATTGACATACGACAGTGTACCTAGAAAGAAAGAAAACTCGTAAAGCCTAAGAAGTGTACAGTGATATTATTTAAAAATGGCAGATTTAAGTCAAAAGATGAATAATCTTTCAAATATCCAGTTATTAGACGGCAAAAATTTCGCATCCTGGTCATGTCGTGTAGAAGCGCTCCTAAAGCAACAAGGCATTTGGGGTTTAGTCATGACAGGAAAAGCAAAACCAACTGATGATAAAGAGTTAGCCAAATGGGAATTAGCAAATGAAAAAGCAACGGGGTTGATAACTTTAAGTGTCGATCTGCTAAAAATTCAAATTCCTAGAAACTTGACAGAAGCTTATACGATTTGGCAACACTTGAAGAATAGGTACGAACCCTCAAATGTGTTACGTTATCTAGCGTTAAGAAGAAAGCTGCACGATTTTCGTAAAACTGACGACATGTCCGTAGCTGAATTTCTAGGACAAATTGGTGCATTATTTCAAAGTATAGCCGATACTGGAAAAATAATCGATGACGAAGAAAAAGCATGCTATATAATTCTAGGCTTGCCTGCAAGTTATGATAATTTAGTCACGAGTTACTTGGCACCCCTTAAGAAGACTGATAGCCTAAAGTCTGAGGATATTGAACATTTATTGATCATGCATGAGTCGAAAGAAATTGCGTATACCCATGCTAAACCTGTTTCAGAGTCGACGTACTTCACGACACCAAAGACACCACAAGTACAAGGCGGCGTATCCTGCTATAGATGCGGAGGCGCCGGGCACAAAACTCCAGCCTGCGGCACCCCTGCGCCCCCCCCAAGAACAATTTCGTGGAAGAGGACGTGCCCGTGGACGTTCCAGATGGCGTGGATCGCGACGGAATGCTAGCCGTCAAACGCCAGAAAGTAAGGCAAATATTGCGTGCTTCACATACACGAAGTTTGTTGGAATAAAAGCATACGCAACTAAGACAGGTTTTAATCTTAAGAATGCACTTATTATAGACTCGGGAACAGTTCGTCATTGCATAAGAAATGAAAATTGGTTTCATACTAAATACGAAATACCAGTTGAAAACGTAAAATGTGCAACCAAAGCAACTACAGTGTCAACAAAAATAGAAGGTATCGTAAAAATAAGTTCAAATGGTATAAATTTATCAATGCAGAAAACACTGTTTTTACCTGAATTTGACGTGAATCTCTTTTCTGTGGGACAGGCAATGAGATCAGGGTTAAGAATTACCTTTGACAATGATGTGTGTGAAATAATCCATAAGCAATCTGGCAAACTTGTAGCAACTGCTCAGTATATTGCAGGTTTATTTGTCATTAGCAATCCAAAAATTGTTAGCAATCCAGAAGTAGTGATAAATGCTCCAAACAACGTTTTATCTCTGGAAAATGACAGTTACATTAAAATAAACCAAACTAGTGTTACGCCAGTTAAGCAAGAAATTAAAATGCATAAAGATTTCCGTACCACAACTAACCAAGACCAAGACTTAAATCAAGGTCAGGTGCGAGTTTTTTCAAAAATCCAGAATAAGCAAGAAAAACTGCCTGAAAATTGCCAAAATAATTCTCAAATGAATAAGCAAACGGAATTATGGCATAAAAGATTTATGCACGTCTCCCCACTCACCTTGAAAAAAATTGCAAAGTCAAGAGCACTAAGAGGTTTTTCTAGGCAATCAGCCATTAAGCCAAAAAATAACGCATGTTCTGCTGGTCTCCAAGGAAATAGCAAAACAAAGCCATTTAAGACTGTTGCATCCAATCCTATTGTTGAAAGGCTTAGTTTAGTGTACTCTGACGTAGTCGGTCCCTTTCCGACGCCAACAATGGCAGGTTCCCGTTACTTCGTTACATTCATTGATTGTAGAAGTCGTTTTGTGCAAGTAGCGTTCATGAAATCAAAAGATCAAGTTTTTGATAAATTCGTTGAATATAAATTAAAAGCTGAAGCTGCCACAGGGTGTAAAATTAAGACCTTCATGTCCGATCATGGGACAGAGTATCAGAACTCCAAGATGGCCGAATTCATGCTTCAAAATGGCATTAAGCATCAGTTTTCACCACCCTACTCAGCGTCCAGCAATGGAATTTCGGAACGGCTCAATTTGACAATCATGAACCTTGTTAGGACAACGTTAGTGCAAGCAAAACTTCCCACAAAGTTTTGGGGAGAAATGGTGAACACAGCAGTATTCATTCGTAATAATTGCACAAATGTCAGAAATCGTAATAAAACTCCTAGGCAAATATGGGAAAATACGAAAGTTAAGCCAACCGTAAAATATTTTAAAGCAATCGGTTGTTTGTGTTTTGCCTTAAAACCGCCACTAAAAAGATCAAAACTCGATGCAAGAGGAGTACCCTGTATAATGCTTGGCTATGACCAACAATCACGTGCATACAGACTCTATGACATTGATAACAGCAAGGTAATTGTAAGCAGAAACGTTGATTTTCAAGAGGAAGTGCTAGGTGCATCAAGACTGTTCAAAAACAACGTAGAAAAATGTGGTATTGATTTAGATTCGATCATTGTTGATCTTTCCTACAATCCAACGTCTGTAGAGGATGAGGCTGGTCAGGTCGCACCACTCAATGCAAGCCCAGGCAATGAAACTCCAGGAAGTTCAGCAGCGACCCCCATTCAAGTCCATCGGCCCCAAACTCCAGTGACTGGACATAGGCCTAGGACTCCACTGACTGTACAGCAGACCCCAAGGCAGCACACTCCGATGGAACGGCCAGTACCTACACCTCCTCAAGTACCAGAAGCAAGAATTACAAGAGCCAGAGCTAGACGTGAAGGCGTAACTATACCTGAATTAAGCTACGGAACTTCGTCAGAGGGGGAGATTCACAGTAATGCAGCTGTTGCCGACGTTCCTCAGCAAGAGTCCACTGAAGAAGATGAAGACTATATTCTCGCATTGTGTGCTATCCCGAACGAACCGAAAAATGTGAAAGAAGCCATGTCCAGCCCAGATGCGAATCAATGGCGTATTGCTATGAATGATGAATATGGTTCGCTTATAGCAAACGGGACTTGGGAACTCGTCGACCTCCCTCCAGGTGCCCGCACTATAGGAAGCAAGTGGGTACTGAAAATTAAAAGGACGGAGACAGGCGAAGTGGAACGCTATAAAGCAAGGCTAGTGGCCCAAGGATTTGACCAAAAATATGGTACTGAATATTACGAAACTTACTCACCAACCGCGGGACTACCTACCGTACGCCTGCTCTTAGCTGTAGCAGTCCAGAACAACTATTTCGTGGACCAATTCGACGTAAAATCTGCATACTTGAACGGCTACTTGGGAGACGGAGAAGAAATTTATATGGCCCAGCCAGAAGGTTTTAAAGAGCCTGGACACGAAGACAAAGTTTGCAAAATAATACGCAGTCTCTACGGGCTCAAACAATCCGGACGACGATGGAGTATTCGTTTCGCCGAACAAATGATTAAGCACGGCATGAAACGTTGTCGTTCAGACGCCTGCGTTTTCTACGTACGTCAAGGAAAAGAACTTATAATTTTCATCGTTTATGTCGACGACGTAGCTGCAATCACATCAAGTCACAAGATGCGGCAGCTAGCTAAGAAGATTTTAACTTCAAGTTTTGACATAAGGCCTTTAGGCCCTATAAACTTTATGCTTGGGATCAAGTTTTCAAAAACGTCTGATGGGGCAATGCTGCTTAACCAAACCACGTACATAAACAAGATTCTGGCTAAGTTTGGCATGCAAGATTGTGTTCCTGTCACGACCCCAATCGTTACTGCAGGTCAACAAACAAACGAGGGCACTGAATGCCCAAACAAAATACCACTACGGGAATTAGTGGGTTCGCTTTCATATATAGCGAACGGCACACGACCTGACATAGCGTATGCTGTGAATAACCTCGCTCAGCGTGCGTCTGCTCCCACGCGAGAAGACTGGTTGGCAGGCAAGAGGATTCTTCGTTACCTCCAAGGGACGAAAGACCAGAGCCTCGTGATGCGTCCCGACCATACAGGCCTAAAAATTTTTACAGATGCGAGCCATGCAAGCGACCCTGCCACAAGGAGGTCTACCACAGGAGTTCTAGCAACATATGGAACTGTTCCCTTCTTATGGAGGTCCAACCTGCAAAGAACCGTTTCGCTTTCCACCATGGAAAGCGAATATAAAGCCATTTCGCAAGGTGTCCAAGAGTGCCTTTGGACGCGTGAACTTTTGTTGGAAACTGGTATAATTGGTCTTGAAGACAAGAAGCCAGTTACCTTGTGCACCGACTCACAGAGTGCGCGGTCTCACGCCGTTAGCTACGTAGAGAAGGGTCGCACCAAACATATAGATATTATCTATCACCATGTGCGCGAGAAAATTGAGGACAAAAGTGTCAACATTGAATATGTGCCGACGAAGATGAACCCTTCTGACATACTGACAAAACCACAGTCGGGAGTCAGACACAACTTTTTGTCTAATTTAATGTGTGTTTCTCGTTGCAGATAATAGCCCTGTTTTCAGAGGGGGATTTGTTAAGACGTACCAAATTGGCCGTCGCCATTAAGCTATTTGTGTGACAGTTTGTGTCACAACAGGGCTAATGACCATGTGTTGGAATTCCCAGTTCCTGGTGTTTTTGTTGTGTGCAAACTTGGGACTGGTGACAACCGGTTAGCCCGGATATGATGGATGGTGTGCAACTCGGTAACGGAAGATGCTGAAGAGTGGTTCCCTTGGTTACCGAGATTTGTAACAGCCGTGAGGGCTGCCAAAATCCTCACTTCGACTGGCGCTAGGCCAGGAACAACATCACCATTTTGTCCGTTCATTTTGAAATATTTTTGTGAATTTTGTTAAGCCGTTTGCCTTGCATTAAATGTGATTTGTGTTTAGAAACGTGTTTGCGTTTATACGTTAAAATGGTAGTAGATCGGTTCACTTAAATTAGCCTCAACACGTAGCCATCTCATTAAAAAGCTATTAATAGTCTCCTTTAGTCCGCGTATAAGTCCCTCCTCCAAAGCTTTACACATGCGATTTTGGTTTCTAGTGACGGTAACAAGTTTCAACTTTACCAGGCAAGAGCTCTAACCACTTCTGTGGAATTCCAGGCAATTGGCATAATCGCCTCAAACCATAGCAATCGTAGTTAAATATACAGTTAGACGTTTAACTGTCCTGCTCTATCGTTTCTTTGACTCCTTGTCCCCTTTTAAACTCCTTGACTTCCGGTTACCCAGCAGATGTTCATACAAGAGAAGGAAGGGGCTTTTGGTTCTGTTTTCAAGGACGCACACTCCCTTCCAATTTTTTTTCCAACTCCCTCCCGCTAAGAATTAGTTATTCCCCTTTTTTTTTTTGTTGTTCATATTCCCTCCCTATTCATGAACTCGTCGTATTCCCTTCCGCCACGGGCAAGACTGACAAACGTTGGAATTTGTACGTGAATAATCGTTAGCAAGAAAATCTAAGGAGACAACCCTTTTAAAGGCGGAAAAAACAACAACTGACCTAACAATTATTAATATGGAAATCGAACAAGAGGTCCATTCGATTACAGCGCAACCAGAGAACCAAAATTTGGCACAATATGCTCAAAAACTCGTTTTGCGGCTAGCTTTTAATGCCTGTGTGGTATAGTTTAAACTAGGCCTCTTCTGCAACTGCACTGCCTCACAAGATGGTGAGCCTCAAAATGAACTCAACTAACAACCTTTCCACCAAGATTGGTGGAACGATAGTATGTAGCAGTGGTTCCCAACCTTTTTCAAACCGCGACCCCCCCCCCCTAAAAAAATTATTTTTCAGCGACCCCACCCCCTCAAGTAAATTCCTTCGCCCGTCGATTTCACAACTAGGAGGTCTGGGGGGAGCGTTGTGAGCTCCCTCAGCAGGGTCCAGGGCAGAGCCCCGGGAAGCCAACGCTTTTTTTCTCATTTTAAGCATTTTAAACGTCATTTACTCTTTTAAAAAAATGGCCCTATTTAATAGAATTATACAAATACAAAGTTGTTTTTAGATTAGAAAGATTAGTTGTTAAAATGGAGAGATTATAATTAGAATTAGATTTTAGACGAGATAAAAGTACTTTAGAATTAATTAATTTTATTAATGATTAAATTTCAGCGGGAAAAAGATTTAAAGATTATAAAATTTAAAAAAAAGTAAAATAATTTTTTTCCCCCGCTTTCCATTAATTAGGGGTCGACCGATACAGAAAAATACCGATCCGATCCGATACCGATTTTCCCCTCACACGCCGATACGATACAGATCCGATACACCGATACAGATATACCGATACCGATTTAAAAAAAAGTCAGTGGGTCAGAAAGTCAAACGCATACTTCATCATTATGAAACTGGTGTGCAAGAAAATTAAATTTCTAATTTTTTTTTCTCAGTGGTGGCAGTTCCGTAAATGTACCTTCGACTGTAAAACAAAAACCCAGCGTACACTGCAGATAGGCATAATCCCAAGAAGCACTGCCCTGATTCTGGCAATGCAGACACGTTGAATTCACTAAGCTGCTGTGCAGATAACATCATGGGATACAAGTGATGCTATGCAGGAAAGTTTCTCACAAGCTAGGTGGAGTAGCCAGCGTGCACGGGAGTTGGTCGTATCGGCTAAAATATCGGTAAATAAACACCGATACAGATCCGATACCGATACACAAAAATACCGATATCTGTAAATACCGATACCGATTTTAATATCGGTCTATCCCTACCATTAATTTAGGGGTCGCGACCCATACGTGAAAACCACTGATATATTGTAAGGTTGGTCACTCCGAAGCTCATTATGTGCCATCACAGGAGGCAAACATACTGGAGCATTTTCGGTTTGAGTTATACGCATGTGCGTAAGCTGTTGATCTGTATTGTGACGTCATCGGAGGCAACAATATCATCAGCTAATGGGAAAGCAATATGCAAAAAGCTCGGAATAGAGCCCCCCCCCCCTGCCTTTCCACCTTCAGTTCTTCCTTCTTAGTCGAAGTGATAAGAGAGAACCGCACTTGCATAATTAGGACATGCGAAGAACAATAAATTCTTATATTTCGCACTCAAACATTAAAAATGAGTGACAATAAAACATATACATAGAACACGGTAAAACACCTTTACATTTAGTGTGTGGCGTAAGAGCAGAAGAAATGGAGTAGCTGGGGTAGAAAACGGAAATGGGAGGAAGCAAGTCCAACTGAGAAAGGTGATAGTTGCAGAAGCCAGGTGAGGGAGTGGGATGAATCGGACACAACTTGCTGTGTACGGGAAAGCAGGTATATTAACACCATCTGGCTATCCTGGTGGCTGTACAATTAAGCACCAGAACTGACAAGAGACCTCTTAAGTTAGCTCTGCATTAGAATAGATTAGGGATGATGTAGACGACCATGAAATACAACAATCACAGCACTTTTGTTATCTGCTGGTTTGGGCAACAAAGCTCCCTTCCTCACAGACTGTCATCCAAAGGGTTTTGTAGCGAGTATTAACATGGGCTTCCGGTCATCAGTCCTACGAAGCCCTAAGGCCCATGTTTCATTGATTTGGGCAACAATTACGGAAGTTACATTCTGCACAGACTGTCATCCGTTGGTTTGAGCAACGATTACTATAGCCTCCTGCTGCACAGACTGTCATTATTGTTGGTTTGGGCAACAATTACTGAAGCTGCCTTCCACATAGACAGTCGTCCGTTAGTTTCAGCAACGATTACAATCATAACACTGTAATGTAATAACGTAATAAAGCAAAGCAGCAACAAAATCAGGTCTTCAAATAGCAACTTAAACACCCAAAAACCTACTGCTATAAAACTCAAACGAAAGTCCCCCCCCCCCCAAAAAAAAAATTATAATTTATTAGGGTAATCAGCCTTCCGATAAATCTGTTATGTCGATAATGCTGGGTAAGACTATACCAGGCTCATTACACTCTATCTCTATCTCTCATCTTCTTGATGAGCAGCAACGGAGATAGAGCAGCTTGCACATTACTGGTAAATCCTTCAAAAACCTACGGACGGTTAAGCAATATTAATTCCCGTCATTTCTACGTGCGAACAGCTAGTGTTTGCGTAAAACTTCTCACAGTTCACATTTTTACAATTGTTTGCTGTCTTTGTTATAACTAGCTATTGCCCCGTCTAAGGACGGCGCACACTCGTCCGTAGCTTCCATTATCAGTTTGCAGAAGAGCTACTGTCGAGTTGTACCATCGTGTACCCGTCAGTAGCTTCCATTAGCGGTTTGCAGAAGAGCAACTCTCAAGCTGTTTCTCATGAGGCATTGCTGTCGATGATGCTGATAGTCCACGAATGCTGACGGTTATAATATGTAGGTAAACATTCGCTCTTGCTCGCTTGTCTGCCCCGAATGCCCTTAAGTGAATTCGGTTTTTATCCTTTGCCTTTGCATAAAAGACGAATTTGGTCTGCAGGCGCTAAATTAAATTGGAATTCAGTTCAATTTGATTCAAGTTGGAATTATAAGAGCATTTAATTCTTCAGATTACGTGCTTTCAGTTTTGGAAATTTTGAAACCACGTAAACGAATTGACAGGCCATACCAGAAAATTAAACATTGACGAACTTATAAAGAAAACATTCATGCATACAAATATTAAACACTACTAAATAACTTTAATTTGAACTTCGCGGTACAAGTTGCCAAACTGAAACAAAGCTATGCTAATAGGTATGTTTTACTAAAACAAAATGCTTCAAGACCAAGTTTTGGCAACTTAGGTTGTCTGCTAGAGAAAGTAAAAATTGCATGAGTTTTTTGTTCGCTTGTATTGATGAGATGGCTATAATTGTAAAGAACATGAAAACAACAAAGGCAACCGGTATTTACGGCTACGTTTTATGCTATTTTCATAAAATTAACTTTAATTCCTCTGTTTTAATCTCTAAACTAATCAATAAAATTATTTATAGAGAATGTTAGCCTGAGGGATTAAAGAAACAAGTTCTTAGACATAAGAAAAAAAGGAGAAAAAAAATTACATGAATTACTTCAGGCTCATTTCTCGTTTACCAGTAATTAACAATATAATTGAAAAGTTTTTTGCTAAAAAAATCACAAGAGTTTCTTGATAAAACTAACTTGTAACGAAGCAACAGTTCGGTTTTAGAAAGAATTTAGGAACCAGTGATGCTTTAAAGGAAATTAATGAAATGATCACAAAAGCACTTAACACTATGTAAGTGCAATACTTATGACTTACAAAAAGCCTTCACCTGCACAGTTAATCGTATAAAATTGATATTACATTATGTTGCATTATTGTTTTTAGGGGTTTCTAGATTTGTCGCACAGTTTCTCGGTCCAATAACTGAAAGTTAATCCATTATCTGTCAAGTAAATCTTACATGCAGCTTTGCTGGTAGTGGCACTCAGGCCAGCCCGAAAGTGGGGCAAGTGTGGCTTCTGTTCCCAGGCCCAAGCATCAAAGGTATCCAGCCCATCAACTTTGATTGAAAAATGAAGCTGTGAAAAGGGATTTCTTCAGTATTGACTTTCCTGTGTGCTCAGTTGCACACAGGAAGCTTACGAGGATCATACCTCCGGTTCTACTAGCACGAATGTAGACACAAATGTAAACGAAAAAACCAGCATCCTTAAGCATACCCTACGATTTCTAAGCATATTTATCCCTCAGAAAGACGTGAGGGGACCTCACAAAAAATTCGGAGTCCTAAGCCCCAGGCAGACCACCGGATAGCCCTGGTGGCACTGGTCGCGAATTAACATGGTGATATGTTACGAATTTCGCATTCCCGTTATTGAGAAAAGGCTGAAAAGACAGCCATGTCTTTTGCTGTGAGATGAAATTTAAGCATGGGATTGTGTGATCACGCGACTGAAAGAGGCTTCTCGTTGGCAGTTGCTGCAGAAAGTTCCTTCGCGGCAAGGCAAAGTTGGAACTGGGCGACCTCCGGTTCGCGACCCACTTTGCAGTGAATTCTGGGTACGCAAAAGCAAGTAAGGGAGCACTTCTGGCTTCTGCACATACGCGCATCAAGATATCTGTGCACGGGGCCGAGGGGTTAGGATGGAGAGACAATTTAGCTAAGCAATTCTTAGGATCTTTTATCACCCATCCACGAGTCAGTGGGAAAATCACCACCCTTTGTATCAGATAATAATTATATACGTCAGTAAAGGCACCCCAACATGAAAGAGATTTGAACTACTTTCGGGCCTATGACGAAAAATAACAATAGGACTAAAATATGTGATATAAATATGATGGAGATATTTTTGAATAGGCTAGTTGCAACATAATAATAATGATGTTTAATCAGACAGCTTATTATTTCTCTGTTGAAAAATATGTGTGAAAAACTTTGATAATTGTTTAGCAATTGACGTTCTATTACAGACGGGTAATGATATGAAAACAAATTTTTATACATAGTGCAAGGTGGGCGGGGTTTATGCTTAATGGCACGTCGATAGCTAGGTCATAACTCCAACCTCAGTCACAGTGCAGTGGCCCGGGACACCACTGCACCACACATTACAAAGATGTTAACCAAACCTCAAATCTAGATCTTACCGTAAATCAGTACCTCCTGCAAAAATTGAAAAACCCCGGACAAGAGAAACAGAATTATCGCCCAATTGCCACTCTTAGTCTCACGGTATGTGGAAACGGTAATGAACACCATCAAGATGGGGACAATCAACAAGAACGTGACGGACCGCGAGTGGCCGGCGACACCATTGACCTTTTGAGGAGGCATACGCCCCCCTCGAAAGGAAGCAACGAGTAAAGCTTCACATGGTGAAAGACTGAAATTTAGAAAATATCTTTAGTTCCACCTGGTGATGCGAGTTTTACTGGTTCGGAGAGTGGGGAAGATAAAAAATTCGAAAAATTTCTGGCGCTAACACAGAAGCGTACTATTGGCTTTCATCTGTTCACGCACTCAACATTATTCATGTACTTCCTGGGATATGCTGCCGCAGACCTATTTCCATGCCAAACCTGTGAAACGGCCATGTGGCGTGTTTATAAAGCCGTCAGTAAATCCTTAGAAAAGACGATCCAAGCATGAACACCCACATGGCAAAGCATTAAGCACATAATGCATTCGTTGCCTCCTGAGTCAAACATGGGCAAGTAAGGGTATTTCAGGCTTAGTAGCATCTAACACAAAACGAGGCCTCATAATTGCACATGGCTAATCACAGAGGCCAAACCGTTCTGAAGAAGCAATGAAACACGGATCAAGGACAGGTGATGCGTGCAACACCTAAATGCAGAGAACTAATGCAACTTCCAAATACAGAGAACTGATGCATGCAACTTTCAAATGCCGAGAACTGATGCATGAAACACCCAAATGCAGAGAACTGATGCATGAAACACCCAAATGCAGAGAACTGGTGCATGAAACTCCCAAATGCAGAGAACTAGTGCATGCAACTCCCAAATGCATAGAACTGGTGCATGCAACTCCCAAATGTAGAGAACTAGTGCATGCAACTCCCAAATGCAGAGAACTTATGCATGAAACACCCAAATGCAGAGAACTGGTGCATGTAACTTCCAA
>JAHWFP010144155.1:0-13713 GCA_023313725.1 Lithobius niger | reverse complement strand
TCTTTTAAAATCGGAATTAATTGTAGCACAAGAAAATTTTCCGCAATTTTAAAACTTAGTGGGGAAACACGTTCTTTCTGCAAATTTTCGGCAAGCGTAAAGTCTAAAACAACCTCGTTTTGTACATTCAGCATACTAACTTGGTTGGGAGTGGTTTGTGTTTACATCTGGTTGTGTTCGTTGCGTTTTTTTCTTTAAACGATCGCTGCCAACCACTGATCTGTAACGTCTGACTGGGAGTGGCCTTTGGGAAGATCTGCAGTTGTCTTGGAGTACAGAAGAGGGGCGTGGGTGATTCAGCTTGGTAATTGTTGGGAAAGATGGGGGGGAGGCTGCAAATTCATTGGGTGGGGGGGGGGGGAGCTTGGCGTCTTCCTCCAAGACAAACGGAAAGCTCCGGAAAGCTCTACTCCCAGTCAGGCTTATAATTATACAGATCAGTGGCTGTCGGCACTAATTTCAAATGCAACGAGAACACTAAAGCCCGAATTGTTTAAAATCAACAGGTCGGAGAATGGACAGGTGGGACAGGTGGGACAGGTGGGTTCCTTGTACAGGGTAGCAGAAAGGATAGTCACTCGTGGTAACGGGGAGTGCTGAACATTCGGTACTTTCCTAAACGACCAAACAGAGCGTACCAAACGCACCACTGTTGGTGACAGTTTGGCTCATTCCCTGCTAGTATCCGTGTTGATGCGGCTTGATTGACGTCAACATCGTCAGCGATGAATCTGTTTCGTCAAAACTGTTAGCTCGCGCATGCTCAAACCTCCACCCCAGCAAACCACCTCCCTAAGATGGTTCGCAATCTGGCATTGCTCTCGCCTGGTCACATCTATTAGCCAATCCCTGTTAAATCCATTAGCCAGGTCTGGTCGCGGTGAAGGCATGACGTATCGAATACTCTGCTGAGCTTTGAGCTGACGCAACATCACTGTGCACGCGCGACGTCAAGTTTGGAGCCAAACTGTCTGTAACAATGGGGCGTTCTGTTCGCTCTGTTCGGTGCTTTAGGAAGGTACTCAGTGTGTGTACTCATCCCATTATCAGTCTCCTTGTGTACAGTGGAGGAGAGGGGACACATCATGGTACTCAAGTTGAGTGGTCGTGGAAATGGGCGGAGAGTGGAAGAGTGTGCAATGCGATGAGCGAAATGCAGTGCGATGTGTGGTGGAGCGTCTTTGGGAGTAGAGATTTTCTACGTGTAGTGGGCAAGAGTGTGACGTGCGTGTGTGCAGGGTGACGATAGATAACGGCTTGGTTTTATTTTTGCATGTTTTGGTTTTGGTTTTGGTTTTGGTTATTTGCGTTGATGTATAGATGTATCGGTTTAAGGTTGGATTTGCAGTTGTATTTGTATTGGGGTGCGTGACCTCAGGTCGAGACCCCTAATAAACAAATTGAATTGGAAACGGTTGCAGAACATGGCGTATCCTGGAATTACACCGGTCTCCCCCCCCCCCCCCAACCACCATTGTTTCAAGCCAAATGTATCCTTCCATGACTCGGCTAGAGTGCCACAGTATCCGATAAACAACACTAAAAAGTACGAGACAGGCAATAAATGCATAATAGCAATATCGTTCGCTTCGCTCATGCTATTGTCGTTGATTCACGCTTCATATAAACCATGCGCAATGGCTGTTTGCCGTGACGTCACCATGAGTTAGCCAATGACGAACGAGAACAACGGTAGTTTGGCCGTCTGATTGGACTAGCCCAGTCACATGATATGCATGTCACAGCAAACAGCCATGGCGCGTGGTATAGTTTAGTTGATTTATTTCGGATTAGTTTGCCCGATCAAACTTGTGCTAGGTCGAACTATCACAGTTTTCAGAGCAGTTTATCGCGTATTTTTTTACAACAAGGAAAATAGAACTATCCGAAACATAATTTAATAATCATAAAAAAAACCCCATAAGGATAAATGGACCCATCAAATTCTCGCCGTAGAAAGTAGAGATATCAGAGCCAAGATGGCTGCCACCAGATTTGTGGTCCGAACCGTGATCACTCTAGCTTAACTGACAATCACCGAGGTGTGAGTTAAGAGTGAGTGATCAGGTTTGGGACGGAAAACTTGGTGGCAGCCATTTTGGCGCTCCTATCACTACTTTCTATGGCGAAAACTTGATGGTCCATTTAAATTATGGGGTTTTTGTATGATAGCACCTTTATTAACTTTAGTCATCTACTTTCATCTTTGTAGGTGCCTTAGTTCAATAGGAGTAGAGTAACACACACATCGTACGTTATTAAAAATGTAGAGGGAGCAACATGATTTCACATCTAATAAATAATGCGCTTGAAACATGATCCAAAATGCACAAGAAATGTTCAGAATGAGATGATTCCATTTCATATCAGCTGGAGGTGGGCAGCTGTGGAGGGTGGGAGGGAGATGTTGAATTTTTTTCCCATTTTTTTTCTCCAAAACTGATTTCTCTGACGTGTTCATATAGTATTTTGCAGTTTTTTACATTGTGGTTTCGTCCTTTATCTTGCTTTCGTTCATTTTCATTTTGCATTCGTTCATTGTTATACTTTCTGCAATATAATAACAGACAATTTTTAAGTCTGAAAGCGGAGGAAACCAGTGTAAAAAACTTGTATGATGTGAGTATGCGTGCGTTTATTCCACAGCAACAACAGTACAACAATGCAGTACGTGCCCACACCTCATACGAGCTTAAGCCCACATGTGGCATGTTGCACAACAATCATAATTGTGTTAGCACTACTTTCTGGTTGCAGTGACTCTCTTACTGGTTGCACGCTGTTCACTAATCGCTGTATAAGTTTATTTTTTTAATTTTTCGGAAAACATGTTGTTCAGCATTGTGAGCTGAACGATCGCTTCTCTTTCTGGTAAATTTTTATGTTTTGTATTTTGCTTTAATTCAATTTAATTAATTTCATTTAATCATGATGAGCTATATCCTTGGCCCGCGCAAAATGTATATGTGGCTTGGGCCTGCTTAGAGCCCATCATGATTCAGTTAAATTAATACCTGACGAAATCAAGTTTATGTAACCGTTTCACAACAAAACTTGCAACAGAAACAGTAACATGGAATCATATCGTCCAACTGCTGGTTGAAGGCACTGTCACAACTTTCTACGGGGCACCCGATCACTATGACGACCAACACAAACGTAGTAAATTAAACCGGAGGCGACATGTTGTGATACGTGCTAACACAATACCGTAAGGACACCTGAGGTAAAGCCTGCTGCGCACATTCCAAAACAAGGCCCGCCGTGATGCTCACACGTAGGTGATTAAGGGGTGATGTAACTGACTGCAAGTAACCACTAGACTCTGTGGCATATGTTACGCCGATTTTGTTACCGCTTTTGAAGATTACCACTTTTTTAGGATTATGGGTGTTAACACCACAAAATTTCGAAGCTCTAGATGTTACCGTTTCAGCTAGCAATTGTATAAATCTATTACCACTTTTTTAAGATTATGGGTGTTAACACCACAAAATAGTCTTAGGTGTAGATGTTACCGTTTCAGCTATAGTCTGTTCCACATTATGTTCGCAGGAAACTGACTATAAGATGACACGTTTCCTTGTACTACGAGTGAAAAAACATGCGAATATCACACTTGTAGATCTAAACAAGTACTGTTAGAGTTTACGAGTGGGATATTTATGTGTTTTTGCATTCGTAGTGGGAGGAAACATGGCATCATACAGCCATTTTTCTGCAAACATAATGTGGAACAAATTATAGTAATTGCATGAATCTATTACTGCTAGGTTCATGGATGTTAATTACACACAAAATTTCGAAGCTCTTGATGTTACTTTTTAGGCTAGTAAATATATAAATAGTGTTATCAATTATCAGCATCGTACCCGGCTTCGCCCGGGGATTTGCTTGGCCCGTGGTTGTTTCCCAGTATTTGCTCGGTGCTGCCTGATCGTTCCCTGCAACAGTCGATTTTTGTTTGTGTAACACTCCCCCTTTCCGCCAATCCTCTCCCTCCTCTCTCCCCTCCTCCTTTTATCCCGTCTTCTCCCTCTCCTCTTGGTTTCCTTCCCTTCCTCCTCTTTGCTATACGTAGTTGAATATGGAAGGTTATTTGAATTAATAGTAAACACCCCCAGAAATTCTCTTTTAGGTTGAGTTAATGCGTAATCATATGCTTAATGGTAACAGCTCACCACCTCCCCTACTCCCAGTCTTTTGCTGTGGTTTAAGCGGTGCGCACCATGTGAAAAAGAAGTGTGCAAGACGTCATGTAATACTTGCCCTTGAGATTACCACGGTGTTTGGTTAGAAGGATAATTGTTAGAGCGTAGTGTTAGTCGAGGCAACAATGTGCCAGTTTCAACTTCTTTTCAGGGCAACAACGTCCCAGTTTCAACTTCAAGCCAAAGAATTGACACACTCGCACGTTAACATTGTTCCCCTTCCGGGGGTCGTTGCGGTCGCTTCATTTCTGCTATGAGACTTTGGTTTATAATGTAAGATTTACGATCACACCCATGGGTGTTAACACAACAAAAACTTCGAAGCTCCAGATGTTACCATTTCAGCAAGTAATTGCATAATCTATTACCACTTTTTAAGATAATGGGTGTTAACACCACGAAAAAATTTCGAACCTCTAGATGTTACCGTTTCTGAGAAAATGGAATTGAACATGCGAAATGCAGATGTCTTGCCTTTAAATCACGTTGACGCGTACCGATGTGACTGTAGCAGGTTCTAACTAGTGGCAATACACCTACCCTTATCCCATTCCCTTCCCCCCTCGCCAAATTCAACTCAATGGCTGTTCATAACAGAGGCGTGTTTTATAGGCAATATTCCAGTGACTTTCTGGGAGGTGGAGAATAATGCTATTAAGTCCCACTATAAAAAGGCGCGTATATGCCTATAAAATCTCATAAGATATTACACCCACGGGGTAATGGCAAACGAATGGAGGGTGGTTTATTTTTTTTTCCGTCTTTTGTAAACGTATTCTTGGTGTCACCTATTCCCAAGACCTTTATGGGTCTTCGTTTTCTGTACCAAAAAAATAGAAAAAAAAAGCCAAGAAACGTTGTCGACTTAATTATAGTTACAGTTGTACTGTTTTTCCCTGACGATTGGAGAAAAGCCACATAAATGTGATGGACGGTGTAATTCTATCTGTTTTAATGGGAATTGTTTCGGTTTTTACGATGCGATTCAAATGAGCTTTGAAAACGGGAAAAAAAACTATTTTCTGCTGTGGGTGCACAGACGTAGTTTTACGAATTGAAGTTTCTACGTTTTACTGAGAAATCATTCAATACTATCTGGGCAACTGGAAATTATTTGAATGGTAGGCCAGTAAGAATGAGTGTAATTAACACTATCTGCTTACCCGTTTAAGGGACGGTGTGTCCCTTGACCTGATCTGAAGATATGATATGTCCTCAAAACAAAACTTATTAAGGATTCCCGCCAAGCTTTTCGGCCGTTTGAAGTCGTGAATATCAAACGCCAAGTCCTTTTGCCAAGTTAATGCCCGCCGATTAAGACTTCAAACGTTAAATACTTAAATACTGCGCAGTAAGCAATTTTCGTATATTTCATTGTTGCGAGTTTAATTCCGGATTTCAACGCTGAAATTATGCCACCCCAGCAAGGTGACGTCGATGACGTCATTTGTGAAATCTGCCAAGCCCAAGTTCCACATGACGTCAAATTGTAATGACCCATTGTCACTACAAAATTAATATCCATTGTTGGTTGAGATGATGCTATTTAATGATGCTATGTTGTTCTAGCGGAGTGGAAGATAGATCAGAATGGTAGATCAGTGGGGCTTAGGGGCTGAGGGGAACTAGGAAGTTCTCTGTGCATATGACAGTCAAGCAAGTGATGCAGCCAACAAGTCTACACTGTGAGCAGCTTCCTGGTATTGGTGCGAGTACCCAAATGATGAGATGGCCCAGTAGCTCTAGTGACTCTAGTGACATGCAAGACAAGATGTAGCAAGGTGTTCACATGACAATTTAGTGTGTATGGTAGGTTAGTGTACGTTATTGTATGTTTGACTGTAATATTACTTTAGGGCGGGCGCATGGCTCCGGGCCAGGGCCCCAATAAACCGTTATTAACTATTTAATCAATCGTTGTAACAATATATATATAGCTGCGAATTGTCTGTACCTAATGTTTGACGTCCATTGTAACGGCTCGAGCTCGCTTGGTCTTCTACCGGATACTCCGAACTATTCGGAATTGACCTTGAATTTATTCCGCCACCAACTCTCCAACACCTCGCATTGAAAGGTAATTTTGGCCATTTTAATTAGAAATTTTCCCTTTTTTGTCCCGTTTCCTCGAAATTTAAACTCAATCCAGACCAGTCCTGTTGTTAGTGTTCCGCTGCAACTCCGCGATACCAAGATTTGCCTATATGACTGAACCATAGCCCACAATCCGCCATCATTTTAGCTAACCCCGAGTAAGCCTAACAATTGTGGCATTCTATTTGAGGTCCCAAGCTAAGGCATGAGTCGCCCCCATCAAGCAGGCGAGTCAGAGCTTAACATCGCTCAATTTGAATATTAAAACTGAACCACGACTTTCGGCCTTATTTCATCAGTTTGGTTTCTGATTTAGAATAACCTCAATCTTTAACTTGACCCTACGTTTTATGTCCACCTTGTCCCTTAACTGTGGATAGATTTGGAGGAGCGGTACCGCGAACTAATAATCCCCACATCATTTAACCTTTCGAACTATTACGCGCTTGGCGTTTGATATCACGCCTTTAAACGGCCGAAAAGCTTGGAGGTAATCCTTATAGTGTCCACGGCCCATCTTGAGTTCGCCCAGAATGAACACAAATAATCGATTGCATGTTTTTGGTAGCGGAGTGCCTTGTTAATATCCAACATAGTTACAAAAACAATGGCGGCCGTCGATTAAAGCCGCCCCCTCCAGGAAGACGTATCCGATCATAAAACACGGGCAGGACTCAACATAGGCCGCGCACACAATAATAAGTTTTGTTTTGTGGTGGTAGTGATTTAGTGGCTCACCTGTGGTGTCGAGTCATTCTTGTGTTAGAATACAATGGCCTCCTTAAGCGTAACTTTACCCGATTCATAGTGTCGTAATTTTTATTTTGTTTGTTTACTTCCGTTTTTAAAAGCCTGTTACCGAAATACTCAACCGTCAGCCGTCTTAGCTGCCAACTAAGAACGAAAAGTCAAGATTTGAACTCGTTTCTTTTTTTCATTCGGAAATTGGTAGGGTGACATACATGGTCCATTCAGGAAGAAGGACAGCTTTGCAGAGACCATTGGTCACAACTGTCCTGCTGGCCAACGGCAATTGCCTCTTCCTCGCTACACTGACCTCCTCCACTTCTCGTCTCCCCCCCCCCCCAGATTTATGGGCAACCTACGGACGTGCCTTGATGCATGGTTCACCCGAGACAACGCCCACACCTTGGGAGAAAGGTCCAGCCATGTGACCTTGAAGACTTGACTTTGGACGGAAGGTGGAGAACTGATAAGGCTTCGTAGATTAGTATAATTACAGCAGTTCTGGAGGATTTAGTGACGGTTGGTTTTAAGTTTGATCTGATTTTGAGTCTGGCGAAACTACAACTGTGATACAGCATCGTAGTAGCGAGCGGTAATATGGTAGAATAAATAAACATGACCATTAAAACCGGTCTTAACCACGGTTGATTTTCACATTTTCGAGTTTATGAGAATGCATTATGGTGTAGGTTAGTTGAACAGACACAATTAAACTTTTCACTTTTCAACTCCTAGATGCAGCATCGTAGAACCTTCGAGCAATTTAAAGAAAATAGCGGTAAATTAAAAAAAAAGGAACAACACTCCGCAATTGCGCCTCGTATTTTCATAACGAAAACGAGATCACGTGACCCCGATCAGCCTATTGGACGACGGCGAATCCGGAACGTGGATGCTGTATTTAGAATATGGGCAACGTTATCAAAATGGTGAACTGGCGCCTTTAAAGTACCGTGAAAATTGATATTGTAACATTTTCCTTGCTTTTCTTCAGAGTATCTAAGCCAACAATCGGTCCACTCAAAAAATGTGGAAGAACCTGGAAGCGTCCGTTGGCTGAAACTGATAACTCTACATGGAATGATTACCATAAAACTAGCTAAACCATACGTAATGGCTGTTTGTCGTGACGTCACCATGAGTTAGCCAATGACGAACGAGAACAACGGCCTGTTTGGCCGTCTGATTGGACTAGCCCAGTCACGTGATATGTACGTCATAGCAAACAGCCATGGCGTGTGGTATGAAGCCCGTGCGTATAGTGTTGAATGCATCGTTACCAACACTGGTTACGTACGGTAGCTTATGTGTATGTCCATTATCGACTGAATTAAGTTTCTTCCAGTTGTTAAGCACACTGACTAGCAAACGCTGATTTTCATTCGCGTCGCTCACTCAATCAGCGCACTCAAATCCCCTCCCCCATTGATAATGATCCCCCGTTTCTAATGATCGCTTCCATTATACACATGTTCTTAGTTCATTCTGGCGGAAATATCAGCGCGTCATGTGACTCAAAACCCCCCCCCCCCCCCCGTCCCTCTCAGGGCTAATGATCCCCACTTTCTAATTATCACTTCTGTTATATTCTACTAGCCATGTTTATGATTTTGCAGGCTGAAATACAATAAATAAGTTCCAAGGCGGTCTCGAAGCTGTCCCTCCGAGCAATGAAGCATTGTTATGCTTAAACTCTTTCCTGCAATGCAATGCAATCCAACCAACCAAATCTGCGGGGCCGTGGGCCGTTGCTGATTGTTGCTGGTTGGTGCGGGCCGTGCTTATCTGAACTCTTGTGTGATTATTTATCAGTTAGAGATGGTGTTCGGCAACAATAAGGTAAGACTTTCGCTGTTTACCCGAGTGGCGAAGCCTCGAGGGCAATAAAGCGAAAGTCTTACCGCATTGTTGCCGAACGCCATCGTCTAACATATTTGTACAACGATGAGTTGAATCCTTAGTGGACGAGCCATTGTTGCAATAGAACAACAGTTTTAGTGCATTGTTGCCGAACCATCGTCAAAGTATTTGTACAACAACGGTTTGTATTGTTAGCAACCGAGCCTTTGTTGTGATAGCATAACGAGCCATTGTTGGCGGGAATGTTCTTTGCTCCCAACTCCGTTTTTAAAACTCAATAACTGCAATAAATACTTTGTGTATTTTAATCAATTTCAACTCTTTCCTTGGGGTCTTTCGTTAGGTGCAATAAATGTATTATTTTGGAAACAATGATAAGTACTGATAAGTACTGATAAATACTGATAAATACTGTTACGTGAACACTGATCATCAGCGGTAGTAGATTTAATTATGTAAGTAAGAACCCCAGTCCTTCGTTTTCTATGCCTAGAATTCTTTTTTCTTATTAACAAAATTAATAGTTGTTAATTTAAGTGTGAAATAGTTTGATAATTTAAGTATGAAATAGTGTGATAATGCTTCAGAAACGATTTGGGATACGTAAATATGGACAGCTATTGTATTTTTCCGCCGTGAATTTCATAACTAAAACGAGATCACGTGACCCACATCAACCTATTGGATGACGGTTAATCTGGAACGTGGATGCTGTGTTTAGAATATGGGCAACGCTATCGAAATGGTGAATAGGCGGCTTTAAGCATTGTGATTTTTTTCCCCAACCTTCTTGTAAGGTGGGTTCCCAGCTTCAGACCCTGTTGTGGAGGCCACCTTTAACCACGATGCTACGCGTTTCGGGTTATTTCGAACTGAGGTAGATCGAAAATAGTGTGTTTGCGGTTCTAAACATTGAAATACCACTAAAGCAGATTCATGGTAGCAGGAATTGTCTCCATTCTGTGCGGGTATCGATGTTTGGAGGTGAGAATAAACCGTGTGGGTGGTACGGAGCCAGAGGAACGGGTATCACCAACCGACTATTGCCTTAGCGATATAAAGTTTGGTTAAGGTCCCATTCAGCTGCATTTTCGCGCTGCTTATCTCCACATTCGCTGCACGTGCTGTGAACTTATACCTTCTTTCTCTTCTCTTCTCTCCGTTAAAGAGTTTTAAAGCATAGTTTTTTTCTCCAGCACAGTTCTTGAAGACTTTTGTTGCCAAACAGTGGCTTCTTTTCTGAAGTTCAACTTCAAATTTGGAAAGCCATGTAACTTACACTTGAATAACTGAACAAAAAACGGCTTCGCCATTTAGAACTTATCGAGCATTGCTGATTGTAATTCATTTCTAGTCGAAATTTATTTGATGTAAACTTAGTGTTTATACTGACGTCGAAAAATCACCTAATAACACGCTTATTTTCACAATCCCGCGAAATAACAAAATTTCAACAAATTTTCGATACTCAGCAGTCCTGGACGTGTAATGGCTCAGACGACTATCATCTTCAGGCTCCACTGAACTGTGTTGTTGTGGAGCCTGAAGATGATAGCCGCCCGAGCCATTACACCTCCAGGACTGCTGACTATCGAAAATTTGCTGAAATTTTGTTATTTCGTGGGATTGTGAAAATAAGCGTGATATTAGGTGATTTTTCGACTTTAAAATGAATTTTCACAGTAGACCATGTGACATTTTCAAAAGTGTTTATACTTTGCCAAAAGCGATTTTTTAAATGTAAAATTACTACAGTTGAAACTCTTAATGTTTTAAACCAAAATAAAGTGTTGTAATTATTTTATTACTTGTCATTTATTAACCCAAGAGTTTATTTTTGACTTCTGACTCCCGAACGTTTAATGGCTAGGTTTTTGACATAGGATATTATTTTTATTTCTAAACCCAGGTTAGCTACTAACTTAAGCCCCACAGTGGTGGAGGCAGTACTAGACTTATTAAACTGTAAACTGTAAATACTATGCTAGTAACTCCAAGTAACTCCATAGTCGACAGTTAATTAAGATCACTGCTGATGTTGGAACCGGATGTCAGCGAACGTTACAAGTACCTCCCGTCGTAGCGTCCGCCGCTACAACTGGTCGTCTGTACTCTTCCGCTATTTTCGAAAATGTTGAAGCGCACACCTCAGTCATGCACGGTAACATCGCTCTATTATAATCTAAAAGTAGTAGCCATCTCAATTGCCGGTTAAAATTGTCTTAGCTTTTAGGCGTAGTTTTAGATTATAGGCATAATTGTCAGCTTTTAGGACTAATTTTTACCTGTTGTTTTAATTTCGTAAGTATCAGCTAACGGAGAATTGGGTTCGAGAGTAAACTTATTCATTTACGCAACACTGTGTGGAGATTTGACACTGCCGTGGCAACGTGATTAAGGCCTAATTTTAAGCTTATAAATCTAATTTTTACCTGCAGCTTTAATTTCGTAAGTAGCAAGCAGCTAACCGGGAGAATTTGGTTCGAGAGTAGGCCTATTCGTCCATTCAACAGTCTATAGATTACATCAAATGAAGCTAATGTGTGTTGTTAACGAAATCTTTTTGTTTTTACGGTTGCGTGTTTTCCTGTAGTGTTTAAATGCGACAATCAAATGTTATTACTTCATTGAGCTACGTCCAGAAAGCCAATTAGCTATAAGGAAGCAACGATATTTTAATTTGCCGTATTTTGTTAACTGATTTTTGGTCGCTGTATCTAATAGTGAAAACCGTTTGTGCCTATCTTGTACCGTTCTTAAGTTGAGAAATAGAGACAGATAGACGAACAAAGTCGTTGCGGCTGTACAAAAATAAAAAAAAATGATAACGTAGGTACGCAAAAATATTTAAAAAAATAAATAAGGTAACAATTAGGAATGAAAAAATCGTGGAAAACCCAGGGAACCCCGTCAACACCCCTGTTATGGGACCGAATTGTCGGGGCCTAATATTTCGAGACTGAATTGTCGTAAATCCGTTCAATAACCTTCTAAAAATGTTTCTGTACGACAAAAAAAAAATAGCAGGAAATGTAAATACCACCAACAAAATTTACTCCTTAATCAAAATATGAATTATTCACGAATGCCTGTTTTGCTTCTTACGCTGTGATTTTTGTGCGCAACGGAGTTTTCAAAAAAACAAAAAAAAAACAACCCCAAACATCAGTTCGTTTTAAATTTTTAATTAAGACAAAACTGCTAATTGAATTTTTACCAGCCAACGTTCTAGTCATCAATGTAAGTAGTGACGTCAAACTTTTTGCCATTTTTTTTTCTTTACGTGAATCAGGAAACGACATAAATTTGTAAAGACAACGCAAACAAAATAAAGAAAAATAAAAAGTTTGTTGCTAAGCCTTAAAATGAATTTATTTGCTGGAGGGAAAGGATCAAATTGGGACGGAAACGAACCTCGGAATACAAAAAAAAAATTCAACGACAAAATTAAGGAAAAAAGCCGAATTAAGGAAAAAAAAACCACTTGAAAAAAACACTGAGAATGGGTGGCATTTAATTTGGTTTTGTTGTTTCGCCATTTTATTGTTGTTAAGGTCAGTTGCTTTGGTTCGAATTTCACCAGGCAGCGTACGAGTTTAACCAGGGAGCGAGTTTCAAAACGCTTCTTTTTTTTTCAAAAATTTCTTTTTCGCGCTTTTCTTTCCTCACTCTTTTTTATGTACAAAGTAAAAGCCGGAACATTTAACTTTGGACATTTTACATGCTACTTGACTCATGACGTTCTTGTGTTGTTTGTAATTGTTTTTACTTGCTTCTCTTGATAATGGCTCTCAGATGAAACGAAACGTCCAGTTTTTTTGTATATTTGTGCACTCAACGGCTTTTACTTTTAACATTCTATAAGGGTTATCTTCCGTTTCGCCAAACCCCGTTTCGCCAAATAGAAAGCAGATTAACAGCTTTTGACTCAAGGGCCAGTCCCGTTTCGCCAAATATCGTTCACGAAATTTTGGGCATACGAAACATTTAAAATATTTAACACGGAACATTTATAACGTGATAGTGGTCAAACATTTATAGACAAACACCCGTTTTGAAGAATCCCATTTTCCAAAAAAATTTGTTTCAAATTACGTGCCTCGTTCGCGCTCTCGCGCTCGCTGCGGCTAAACACATAAGATCGAAAACCACAACTAATCAAAAATTCTTCTAATTACGCATGCCTCTTTTAACTTCTGCAATGTTAAATTTTTAAAGAATATTTTGATTCTGAGAGACAGAATTCTTCAAAACGGGAATTCCCGTTTTGAAAAGGTTAACCATCACGTGTATAACTAACTATTCTTAAAAGAGAACATTGGCATTGACGTAGTGACGCCCAAGCATTCTCAGTCAAACGTTTTTCAGTCTGTATATATTGCCCGTTTTCAAAACGCTAATAAATCAACTGAGCTTATTCTTCTACTGCTTGTCTCTGTTATACGTTTCTTTTAAAGCCCCATTACATACAAATAAGGATTAAATTTTGTGTACGTAAAACTTTGTCAAATTCGTTTTGACGAAACGGAATTTGACGAAACGGAATATGGCGAAACGGGAGTTCACGTCTATGTGCACGGCGTATCTTGAGTCCTGCAAGTATTTTATGAGCAGCTACGTCTTCCTGGAGGGGGCGACTTTAGTCGGTGGCCGCCATTGTTTTTGTAACCATCTTGGATATCAACAAGGCACTCTGCTACCAAAAACGTACAATTGATTATTTGTGTTCGTTCCGCGGCGAACTCAAGATAGGTCGCGGACCCTATAATTGCTTTTTGACTTTAATTTAATCAGGCTTTTT
>JAHWFP010144154.1:9180-21978 GCA_023313725.1 Lithobius niger | reverse complement strand
CTTTTGCATCATTATATACCCCTTCACACCCTTTTGTACCCTTCTGTACCCATTCACAGCCTTTTGTAAACTTTTGCATCATTATATGCCCCATCACACCCATTTGTACCCTTCTGTACCCATTCACACCCTTTTGTAATCTGTTGCATCATTATATTATACCCTTCACACTCTTTTGTAATCTTTTGTACCTACCGTAAGCTTTCAAACGCTTATATACCTTTTTTTATCCTTGTTTTGTTCGCCGACGAACTTGACTCCTGAGAGTAGTTTTTCATCATCGGCTAAGGTTTTCTGCAGCGAGCAACATTCTTTGATTGGTTCTACTGGAAAGACATTCTAGTGATGTCTAAAACTTGCAGTAAGCCTTACATACACATTCAGTTGTTGCTTGGCAGTTCCGCTCTAATTAATTTTCATAATAAAAACCACTAGCCTAATATTATTTCTCAATTTTAAATTAAGGAAAATAATATTGAAATCAAGGTTGCAGCATTTCTGTTTATGTTTAACTGGAAATTCCATAATTTCAATTTTTGTTACTATTATTTTTGGCTGGGGGGGCGGAGGGTACTGGCCTGCCCCGAACCAACTCTCCTCAATCACGGCTCAGAGGAACGCTTGACATTCGAAGCCGGCCATGTTCATTTCTCTCTCTCCTTCTCCTCTCTGCGCCACCAGGTGGCGTACGATCGTTGGTACGGAGGTGTTGAAGGGCCAGCAGTATGATGTGTGACGGAAGCCTTGGGGGATCGTTACCCTCACAATACTTTCTATGTTTACTTATTTTGCTCTTTCTGTGTTGATATTTTGAAATATTTTTCTGATATCTTTTTTTATTTAAAATTTTCAATTGTTTAAATTAATTTTGTTGGGTGTCCTCCCGTCAGATCGAAATTCCGTCAGATCGAAATAATCAAACATCCCATGGGATAGAAATACCATCAGATAAGAAATTCGTACTTTCCTGCCAGATAGAATTTTTTTTCCCAACAGATAGAATTTTTTGCAACCACTAAGAAACATAAAGCATAGCTAACCAGTACGGTACAACCAGTTCATAGCGGTCACAAATTATGAGTCGTAGTTTTTTTTTTTGCTTGTTGTTTTTTTTTTTGTCCGGGGCTACTCGTATTTTTTGATGAGCCTCGAACTCCTGGGGTTCACGTTCATTTTTCATGCGAAAAGAAAAAGGTATTACCGAACAGACTTCAACGACCTTCCATGCAAATAATTATTTGCACAAATCCCTTTGATGCCTGGATAGGACAATCCATCTTCGTCACAACACATATATCTGACTGTCACTCGCCATGAACGAAGTCGGCGGCCGGAAATATCATCGAATTACACATTTTCGCTGGAAAAGGTTTATAAAGACAGAGTGTATTTAATATGTACGAGTTACAAAAATGGGTGTACTAGCAGGCCTCGTTCTAAAAATTGTGCAATCATTTTACGTCACCAACTGCTAACCCCCTCGTCAGCAATCGTGATCAAGAGGCGAACCCCCTTCTTGATGACGCAATACTTAACGCTCCCTTAGCAAAAAAAAAAATCCCATTAGACAGAAAAAAATTCCCATTAGATAGAAATAAAATTCCCATTAGATAGAAATGAATTTTCCCGTCAGGTCGAAAATTTTCTATCCGACGGGCCATGCGATCGATACATTCTATGCGTTGGGTTTTCGATCTGACTGGCTTGAACCTTTCTTGTAGCCTTACGTCATCTCCAGTAAAATTACTCGTTTTTCCTTATACCTACTGACAAGTGACGGGCGGAAACAACTAACTTGCTGTGCCACACATCTTCACAGAATGGGTTTCGGTCATGCATGTTTCCTTAGAAAACACAATGAGGCATTTTTGTTGCGTATACGTTTTATTGCTCCTAAACACATGCAGTGGGCAGCGACAATGTCAGTACGTTCGAGCAAAATATTCCGCTGAACAAACTTCTGAAATCGAAATCCACATTTCATAATAAGATGGATCGACCGACCTGTCAATCAAATACGCCGTCGACCTTCGGGACTTAAACTTCCGTACTGTTGGCAACACTTTTCTCTTGTGAATGCCAGCTGCAATTTGCCGTATTTCACGACATTTCAAATTTGTCGGGTATGCTCTTTTGGAGAAAACCGGGGCCACCTTCTACCGGGCGTTTGCAATATTGGCGATTGTTTTATCTCTTGGGAAATCCTTGTAACAGCGAAAAAGTTTACACTACTATATTCCACTGAAAGCTTCATTGAATTCTACTTACTCTTAACAGGACTGGTGGACAACATCCTGTTGAAAACGACCAGCAGCGTTGAGAATGATCTCACTGGTTTACTGTTCAGAGCCATTCTTTGATGAAGCTTGGATGGCTTGAAACTGAAGGCGAGGGCCACCATTGTTTTTCTGACTGTTTTCGATATCACAAGGCAGGCTTTGTAGCCAAAAACATAACAATCGATTATCTGGTTTCACTCTAGGGCGAATTCAAGATTCGCCTCGGACACAATATATACTATTTCGTGCCCTACGTACGTTTTTGTACCATTTGTGTCCTTCTACATCATTTCGTGCTGTCTTAGTTTTTTTGTACTCCTGTGTAGCCTTTCGTACCACTATGTCCTCTTTAGTACCAGTTTGTACCATTTCGTATCCTTCGTTAGTAGTATTTCGTCCTGTTTTGGAGCCTTTTGTACCATTTTGTGTCCTTTCGTACCCTTTGTATCTTTCTGTACGCTTTTAAAGCCTTTTGTATCTTTTCCTAATATTTAGTATCTTTTCATGTTCTTTTTTTTTACCATTTCGTTGCCTTTCGTACCTAGATGTACCCTTCATACTCATTTGGTATCCTTACTTTAATCTTTAATTATTTAATTATCTTTCATTTACTCTGCCTTTCATTCGTACCTTCAGCACCTTTTAGTACAGTGCCCTTAAGTATATAACGAACCGTATTTTGCCCTGATGTGCCCTTTCGTACCCATTTTATTTATTTATTTGTTTTATTTGTTACTCTTTATTTTCTCTTTCTTTTACATTTTGATTTATTATTCTCTGTGCCCTTTTATACCACTATGTAATCCTTTGTACCCTTTCCAGCCCTTACGTACCCTTAATTTCTTTACTCCTTATCTACTTCCATTTTAATTTTCATTTGTAATTCTATCCCTTATAGGTTCTATGGCATAAGCGTATAAAAGTGGATGATAGGGCATTGTGATTCTAATTTAGGCTCCTAAAAAGGAGTTATTCAACGTCAAAACAAACAAAACCTTTGTTTTTAAACATTGGTCTACTGATTTAAATTTTTTAAACCAAAAAATTAAAAGAACAAGATAAAAATTTATAATTTACGATATACAGTTAGCAATGACAATATACGCGATGCAATCCAGGCAGTCATATTTCTCAGGGATAACATGTCAAACATGGGCACAGCCAGCTAGAATTACCGGTTTAATTATATACGTATAATCGTTAATATATCCCTTCCCTACACGGATATAGGCTACAATATGCGTATGATTTTCGCTGTTGGCTTATTTCCAATTTTCCTTAATATTATTTTCAGCGATTTATGTCTATTTATTTCTCCTTTTTGAGCCTTGTAAGTGTATAATTTGTCTTCCCTCTCCATTGACTATGGCCGAGTGAACTTCGGTCGAATGGAGCCTTGGTTACGGTTGTGACCTTAATAACGGGTTCAGTGAATTGTCTTTATGCCAGTGGAGGATGTGGCCATAGCGATTAAGGCACTATGCAAGTGATCTGGGGGCAAACTGGGTAGTCGGTTCGAATCTGGGTCATGCCACTCCGACGAAACGTAAGTGCATAAAGGTGGCTTACTGAACAACGTTATTTTCTTGTGTATGATTTTTGCTGTTGGTTTATTTCCAATTTTCCTTAACAATATGCCCGAAGCATAACTTTGGATCACCGGCTGTCTAATACTACCCAACTCTAAGGATTCGTCAATGAAAAGAACTTCATGGTCATGTTTTGTTTGTTTTTCGTCTGTCTCTGAGCCTAATTGTTGCATTCATATCCTTTCCAATCATTTTATTCCGTGTAAGGGCTTTTGCCAATCTTTGACTTGACTTTGCCTTTATAGAGCGTAAAAACTCCGGAGATCATTCGCTCAGAATAACCTACTTATAGTGTCCGCGGCCTATCTTGAGTTTGCTGCAGAACGAACACAGATAATCGATTGTACGTTTTTGGTAGCAGAGTGCCTTGTTGATATCCAAGATGGTTGCAAAAACAATGGCGGCCGTCGATTAAAGCCGCCCCCTCCAGGAAGACGGGAAGACGTAACCCCTCATAAATACTTGGCAGGACTCAAGATACGCTGCGCACGCAAGAACTAGCTTACCCTAACCTAAAACTGAAACAACTTGAAAACCAAACAGCCAACTGTTTGCTTCTTAAACGCAGCAATAAAAAAAATGTTTTTCTTCTTTTTAGGACTTATTTCTGCCAAGCCATGTGTCCGTTCGTCATCAGTGCTGTACATTAATTGCAACACTGCTGCAAGCTCAGGTTCACAATGCAAAAATATATAAATGACTCCGAAAAAAAAAAAGAAACACTAACGGATTTAACCGTACCAATTTTTCAAGCCCCGGCGACCCTGAAAAAAGCGAGCAGAAGCAGTCCACTGGTTGGATCTTCTCCCTCGAAATCAAGGGCACGCAGGTTCGAATCCCGTCCTTAGCCCGTGTAGGTATGGGACTGGACTACGAATTGGTCCTAAACTATTCTGGGTCGATTGCGCTGTATCTATTGAGGCTAATTTCGCTGGTAATGGCAAGAGTACGTGTACATAAATTTAGTGGTAAGCAATACGCTTGCCTTTGTTTCATTACAACCGTTCAGTTCTTTTGTAGCTGTCATAACCTGCTAATTAGCCTACTAGGCCAAGTTGTTTTCATTGTTGAGCGTCGGATGTAACAGGTGCCGAATCATAGTAGATAAACACCTAACAAACTATTATGGTTCATTTTAATCCATTCACCATTTTCTAGTTGTTTACGTATTTTGGTACGTCTTCCAAAATACAGCTTGGCTTACTATGGACTGATTGTTTTGGACCAAACCCCCCGCCCCCCCCCCCCAAAAAAAAAAATAGCTAACTGCATTTAAAAAAAACAACCTTAAACAGAGTGAAACAAGAAAAAATCATGGCCTTGTGTACCAATTCTAATTTTTAGGATAACAAGTGAAGAGTAATAATTACGAAAACAATTCGACTGTCATTGGGCTCTACTTTTTGATCCAAGCACGTCGTGTCTGTAATGTCGACAAAAACCTTTTTTACAGCCAAAGGAAGAAAATCCAAAGGCGGCCAAGGTAAATTTTGTACCTAGGAGAGCTATATTTCAGTCTTCTGTATAGCAGAAATAGCCGAGAAGACTATTGCAACGACTTTGTCCGTCCGTCCGTCGTCTTTTTCAACTTCAGAACGATGCCAAATAGAGACAAACTGTTTTAACCGTTAGATTCAGCAACCAAAATTTGTTGAAAAACATCGTTGCTTCCTTATAACTGATAGTCTTTCTCCACGTAAATTAATGAAATAATAACATTTGATCGTCGCATTTAAACACTACGTGAAAACACGTACCTGTAAAAACAAAAGGTTCGTTAACGACACACATTAGCTTCATTAAAATAGTCTCTAAACCAAGTTGCATGGATGAATAAATATACTCTCTAACCAAATTTTCCGTTAGTTGCTACTTACGAAATTAACACGGCAGGTAAAAAACAAATGGGCATGAATACAGAAAATTAGATCTTAAATTACATTGCCACGCAACATTACTCTTACTCCCATCAGGGAGGGAACATTTTGGTATTGTCACCCTTACTGTTACATTGATAATAAAACTGTTAACTGCTTTAAAAAAGCTATCGGTAGTCAATTTTTTTCATACGACCTGCTTCCTAATTTCCATTAAAACCTTCCAGTAGCAATTACCTTTTCCTTTCGTTGTTTTCCGCACAGTTTTACGTCACTCTTCAATACATTATATTGCATAGTCAAAACTTCATCAGTTAATGATTCAATGGTTAGGTTCACACAAAACCTAGACAGAATAATAATTCTGGTCTGCACTGTGGAAACGTTGTGAACCGATGGTACAAATCGCCGTTTAACAGCTTAGCCTCTACACGAGTTGTGTGTTGCCAGCTGCGTGTCTGAAAACATACCTGTGACAACCGAAAAATGCATGAAAAATTATTTAAGTTACGGATTACTGGCTTATACGTCAGTTGACATTGCAAAACGATCAGGAAACAGCTGGCTGACGTAGATCAACAAAGTGCTCTAAGCTGGCTTACCCGGAAAGTATTTTATGGTTCTAACGTAAATGGTTAAAACAGAATAGGACGTTGACATCCTTGATCATAATTCAATTTTTACGCTATTTTTACAGTTCCGGTTTTGTTCCCTTGAATAGAAGCCAATATGGAATCCATAGGTAACTGAAACCCTTTTTTGACAGGATTGATTTAGGTCAAGTTTTAAAATAGCATGAAGAAGCGGTGTCGTAACATTACTATACTTTTATGCGAACGATATGTTCCAAACCAGCCCTCGATTTGGTTTTGTTTGCTAAACGCAAAATGTTTGCGCAAGTTTCGTGCTAGGGAGGGGTGCAGAGGGTTAAGAATGGTCATTTGTTGCACAACTGTCTCAATCTAAGAGTAAATGGATTAGCCAGGTCGAAATAACGCCGGACGATGAGGTAGTCTATAGGTAAGGAATTGGAATAAATTAATGGCTATAAACGGAAAGTCCTTGTTTCAGCCTTAACAAGGATCAGTTCATTGTGATTTCAACTTCTGGTTGCTAGCCCGATACCTAATGCAAATTGATTTAGTCCCAAACTTAAGGGAGTGGTCCTTATTTATCACTGGGGGAAAAGGCGGACGAAATTGGGGGGGGGGGGAGGGTCATCACGTTTTTACACCCTGTCGCGGGGGGGGGCGGCCCCCCATAAATTTGCCAGGTCCCGTCAAGATGCACGGGGCCACAAAGTGTCGTTTCTGCAAGTCAGTCTGTACAAAAAACTTCGTAAAATAGCTTTGGTATCTGTGTTTTTTGGCTTCTTTGGTCTTTCAGGTGCTGGCTATGTTATGGATGCGGCTATGCAGGCAAACAGCGTGTTCATCATACTTATTGTAAGAATCTCGAGACACGTTTCTTTACAACTAATGGTAACTGTCAGTATGGAGAGCTACTTACTTATATTGGCTACAGGAATCATCTGCAGACAGTCTCAACGGGTATACGAAAAGCGAATTTGTTTTTTTTTGGGGGGGGGTCACATTATTTTGGGACTTTAAGTGGTGGAGGGGGTAAAAAATTTTTTAGGGTCTCGAAGGGTGGTCATCAAAATTTGGTGGTCACATTTTCATTTCCTCCACCCCCCTTCCCCTCCCCCGGCCATAAATAACGACCATTTCCTAAGCTTGCTGAAGCATTATCCAAAGATGGCAAAATTGTAGACGATAAGATTAATATTGTCAAAAGGTGGATTTGCATGCTAGATTCAAGGCTGAAGGCCGAATGGAAATTGAGCTGAGACGAACCACTTTACGCGCCTTACACGCCAAAGCTTCCAAACCACAGAAAATTACCCTAAAACACAGTAGACAAAACTTAAACTAAGACTAAAATTAGAACTACAAACTCACAAACTACAAATTAATTAAAAAGTACCAGCTACATGCTGTAAAATACAAACTCACAAACTACTATTACACATTGTTCTCAGAGAATCTGAAGTAAGACCAAAGCAGCCTTGCCCAACCCATTGACTTGGTACACGGAAAACCGTCCTATTGCCAGTGATGGGCAGAATCATCTTTGTAACGATTTAACTCACTTCAAATCATTTGATTTTCTACCATCTTTGAATTTCAATCATCAAGCTCTCAATGCAGTAACGATTTAATTAGATTCACGAATCGCTTTCAAATCTGAGCGTGAGGAGTTAAATCATTCGAATCGTCGAAGGGTTAAATCACCGTTGTATAATAAATCAGTTCGAGTCCAGGCCTGCTACGATTTAAATCAAATCGCGAGTTGAGTGGTTATACCCTGCTGACTGGTTCCTAGTGTCATTACCTCCACTTCATTCCAGCAAATCGATTCAATTCAAATCAGCACTAAACAATTTCGCTGAATCAAATCGAATCAAATCATGGGTTTGCCGATTCTCAACTAACATCCGTGAATTGATTTACTGGCAAGTTCTTCTCAAATCATTATCAAATCGCGATTACAATAATCTGTCTTTGAATTGATTCACGATCGATTCGCGATTTAATCCAATCATGATTCTCAAACGTTATGCAAACAAATAATGATTTGAATAGCTTCGAGTATTTATTCAGATAAGTTTTGCAACATTACTTTTTCAAATCTCTCTCAAATCACGAATTGATCTAAGTCCAGTTTGATTTGATTCACGATTAATTCACAATTCAGTCAAATCACGATTCTGTTTGGTGATTTCTAACGAATCACGATTTGAAATGTGTCGAAGTTTCAACGATTCACGATTTGATTCATACGCAGCGCCCACAATATTTCCAGATCATGTACATTAAATTCAGTAACGAGTGAATAAATAAATACGCACAAATCGTTGCAAACAGGATTGGGAAGTTTTTGACATGCGACAGGTTTTATCCGGTTGTTACCATGGTTTTCACCGTCACGTCAAAATCCCCTTTTTGACACATAGTTTTTCACATGTTAAAAACTGCTAAAATACGTCATTATAGCCCCCAAAAATGTAAAGAAACAAATAGATAAGAAAATCACAACGATTTAAACCCGTGTACTGGAAACATAATTACGACTAATTTTGTAAAGTGATTGTACGCCACAATGTGTTTTGTATCATAATAGTAATTAAGTCTAGTAAGTACAATGACTGCGATTCGAATCGTTATTTCTGTGAATCGTGATTCAAATATGAATCACCAGCTCCAATCCATTCAACAAAAAGTTGCCTAATTCAAATCGAATTGACTCGCGAATCGTGGCTTCTGTTTTTAATTCAAGTCAAATCATGAATCAAGTGTAAATGTTGCCCGATTCAAATCGAATCGAATCACGAATCGCGAATCGTGGCTGTTTTTAATTCAAGTCGAATCAGTATAAATGTTGCCTGAATCGAATCGAATTGAATCGTGAATTGTTGGCTACTGCATTTAATTCAAATCAAATCGATGTAAAGTCGAATCGCGATTCGAATGTGAATCACCAACTCAAATACAAACAAAAGTGTTGCCTAATTCGAATCGAATCGAATCGTGAATCGTTTGTAGAAATAGAATTTCCGATGTACTGCAAAACAACTAAAACTTGAAATCGTGATTTGCTGTACAGAAATGAATACTTCATCAGAGTTAAATCGATTCGATTCTATTGGAATTCATACCGATTCAATCTTGAATCACAGCAACTGTTGTGTTCCCTTACTTCCAACTCGCGATTTGGAAATGATTTGATAGAATTATTGGCGATTGAATCAAATCACGATTCGATTTGTGCCCATCACTGCCTATTGCACGGCAAAATCGCTCTCAACTAGCAAGCAACATAAAGGGAAACAAATTGCGCCACACTTAGTAGTAACGATGCACTCACACACTAGGTAGCAAGCTCTTATGATATATCAGGAAATGTTCCACCCGGAATTGTCCCACTAACTCCTACCCTGCCTCGTACATTGGGGTTGACCCAAGATCCACCACAGACGTAAGTCTGTTTAGTGCCAGTAAGCACACGGGTTAGTAAAAACGTTTCCTCCCGTGGTAGACAGCCGATTCATGTGTCAGAGAAAGTGAGGCGTGGTATCCACAAGGGGCTCGGTCTCGAGCTTCTGATAGGCATTCACTGTATAAAAGGCGCACCGTGGGATGTATACATTATTACATCATGGGATTTCACGTCATTTTTCCACGGTTACGTCTTGGTACGTCTGTGAAATTCTGTTGTGGCGTCATAGTAATCGTCGTCACCACTCTATACATAATATGGAGATAAATCATTCAAACTCATTGTTTTCACCAACATATCTGGCAGCTTCATAGTAACGCACATGTGTTTGGTTGTCAAGCGTGCTTTCAAATGGATTCAGCCTAGTTCAGCCAAGGTTGCGGTATCAGCCTAATAACAATGGGCGTTACTTTTGATCGTTGTTTGGCGAGATGTCAGCTAAGCAGCAAGGCTTACTGCGGCGACATCAATGGAGCATAGGTAGCTAAAACACAATTCACGACGAATATTTTTATTAGGTAACTTGCCCCATGATTCTTTTAAAAGTATTTTTTATAAAACTGTTAACATTTTTCTGCTCTCTCTTGAGGAGTAATCTTCACTGTCCTCATAACTACGTGACATTTAATAATACTACACTAGATAAGGAAATTATAAAGGACAGATTAAAGACTACTTTAGAAACACTAATATCTTGGGAAACACGTGGCACTGAAAGCAGGAATGTCACTGGTGAATAAAAAATTCCATAGGTTGCATTTCATGCTGTGCTTACTAACTGGGTAATCTAGACACACGCTAGTAACAGTAGATCATAGATTATGTGTCTGTTCACTGTAAGCAATTGAAAGCATATTTTGGCATGTTGAGGATAAATCCCAGTGCGACAGAAATGTTTCAAATTGTGGAAAATGTAAGGGGAAGGGTCAGAGATTAAGTAAAACTAAAATTTAAAGGATGAGTGTCCACCAATCATAGAGAAAAAGATGCGTCAATAACGTTGTTTTTATGTTACTGTCTAGCTTGCTGACTAGCTAATAAGATTTTTCCATGTTAAATCCCATAGACTTTTTGCTCATGGCTAGCGCAAAATTGAGAAGGCCTACGTACAGTCACGGACAGTGAAATATGGACACTTCTTCAGGGGCAGCAACAAGCAAATGATCGATTAGTCGTACCACTCCATTCAATTGAATCAGTTGGCTTTCTTCTGCATGTGACGTCAGCTGGCTGGCTGGAAGGCAATGCACCACCACCTGTAGAAACTAATCTATTAAGCAGCACAGTAGTGAAGCCGACATTTCCAAAGTCTTCATTTCACGGTCGTGATTTAAAGGATAAATGAACCGAAATGAAGGGTCAATCATACCTGGATGCTCAAAAAATACGTGAACTTGTCAATGTCGATGTATTTCGTACCCACATGGGGAGGTGGAAAGGTGGTGAAATGCAATAACCTGGGCTTTTCCAATGCAGACTCGCGCATCGCCTACCATTTGCTCTGGTCGGCTCATTCCCAGGAGGGGGGGGGGGATCCAGAATTCTGTAAAGGCGGGAAGGGGGGAGATACTCTACCTTTTATATGAAAATATGTCTTGTGCCCTAACTTTAAAAAAAAACAATCGTCCCCGACCGTTACAACCATTGACTGACTGAATGTGTGTAGGTTTAAGTCAATTCTAGGAGAAAAATTACGATCTGAAAAGCTTTCAGGAAAGAAATCGTGAAATTTTACAGCAGCCGGGGGCCATAACGGGGGCGTGGGAAAGGGGTTGTGACTACGTTATTCCACGATTTCTAACTGTAAAGCATTTTTAAAGAGGGTGAGCCGTAGCTTTCCCAGGGATGTTAATAGGCGATTACGGTATAATAAAAAATTCAAATTTCGTAAAAAATATGGGCATCTGCATAATGCTAAATCCGCCCCTGCCCATTACTAGATTACTTGTTTCGTTTACGAAAAGTAACTGTAGCATGCAGATGTAACGACATTAAGAAAATAAAGAGACATTTAAAATCGTAGTCAACCGCAGTGACAAAAAGTCTAGCAAAAGTGCAGGTTCCAGGTGCAGGTTCCAGGAATTATTAGTGAAGGATTTTTTTTTGATTCCCTGAACGGACGTCTGTCAGCGTCAAACCAACCAAACCTGCCATGTCAACAACATATTTGCCATCAAGATTTGATTTTTTCAAGTATGGTGATGAATAAATCACTTTTCACTCCTCCGGTTACAACATTACTTTAACCATTACTTTTAACATTACTTTAAGCAAAATTTTACTTTACACTTCACTCCCCCGCTACCTCCAGTTGACAAGGTTGTCGACCAACATTTATGCCATAGAGATTTTACTATAAACATTACTATACGCATGATTTTACTTTAAGACTTTAAGTCCCAACCTTCGGTGTAGAGGAGTTATGGGTTTATATGTTACTTTTTTACATTAAACTCAATTTCCTCCACTCCTCCCATTCTACCCCAGTAGATTGATTTCATACATTTTACTTAAAAACTTTGCCCCCCCCCATCCACTTTTGGTATACCCAACATTTCCCCCAGCAATATTTACTTTAAACATTACTGTAAGCAAGAATCTACTTTAACTTTAGTCATTCCCTACCTTCGGTAGACAAGCTGTCACCTCACACCTCACGCTCCCCCCCTCCCCCCCCCGGAAGATTTAACTTTAAACCTTAATGGTGATGAATAAACCACTCCCAAGCTCCTTCGGTACACAAGTTGTCGCCCAACAATTTTCCAGCATTAAACATGATCAGGGAAATTTATATATAAGTTTACCCCAATTCCCTGCGTCCCCCCCCCTCCCCACGACCTTCAGCAGATAAGTTGTCAACCAACACTTTCTAAAGCAAAATTTTAAATAAGCGTTTCACTTGAAACCCCATTTCTGTAGAAATTTTTTTTTCTAGTTTTAGACATGACCAGGTCCAAATTAATATTTTCCCCCACTCCCTCCTCCCCCCCCCCC
>JAHWFP010144152.1:13843-25488 GCA_023313725.1 Lithobius niger | reverse complement strand
CGGCCGATGAGGGCGCTGCCCGTTGTTGGATTAAAAGGGATCGAGTTATGCGACTGCAGATTTATGCCAAAGCCATTGGTCGAGCTGGCTGCGCATGCGTATCGACCCCATGCAGACTTCTGCAAGAGAATGAGAAAAGATTGACGCCTCGAGAAACCGTTCAAGCCCATTGTTTCTTCTCTCGTATTTCTAGCTAAAATTGCTAACAAAGCGTATGTCGTGCCTCCCACCATTTTTTCCTCCTACACAGTACCTACTAACGTCAGGATTTGCGCTGCAGTCTTTTACAACGTATCTTGCAAATTACGTTTGTTGGAAACTTTGAGTACCAGTGGACTGCTGTGTCATCGCGAGGCTTACTGAAAGTCTTAGGAATTGGCACCATGTGGTCAACACTACCTATATGTATGTAGATCAGAATTCGGGATTAGAACGATTCTTTTATTTTTATTGACGGAGCAGAGAGCGAAGGGAGCGTAGTGTAGCCTAAAACGGACACCAAATTGCAAAATGTTGGTTGATTGGTTGCACTTCTATAGTCTGGGTGGAGCCCAAACAAAGGTTTGGATTGGAATGAAATTTGGTACTTAGCTTGAAACCACCAAAAGTATTGCAGAGCTATAGAATTTACTGTTAGTCGTTCAATTATTATGGAAGAAATTACAGGGACTGGAATGTATTTCCAACACTCCCCATTGTAAATTTATAATTCTGGAATCCTGATAGTACAATTGTTAAGCAACAAAATTAAGCACATTGAGCTAAAAGCATGAAATTTGGTACATAAGTCATTTTTAGTAGTACAAATCGAGCTAGTCATGGAACCCCCATGAAATACCCTCCAAGATGCCCTAGTGCTTCCCCTCCCTATGTTTCCCCATCAGGCTTGACCAACAAATTCTGGTAAATCGAGCTAAAATCATGAAATTTGGTACACAAGTGATTCTTCTTAGTAGTATAAATCGAACCAGCCATGGAACTCAGATGAAATACCGTCCAAGGGCCCCGAGCACCCCCCAGTGTCCTCGTTGTTCCTCTCCAAGAGGCTTGACAACAAATTCTTGCAAACCAAGTTAAAATCATGAAATTCGGTACACAAATCATTCTTAGCAGCACAAAATCGAATCAGCCATGGAACCCCTATGAAAAACCACCGCCCCCCCATCTTCTCCCTGGGGCTTACCAAGAAATTCTTGCAAATCAAGCTAAAAGCATGAAATTTGATACACAATTCATTTTAAGCAGTACAAATCGAACTTGCCATGGCATAGACGCTTAATATTTCAATCCGCTCTACCTGTAATATGCCCAAAGCCTGTTTTGTAGTTATTATGACAAGTCTGGGAAAAAAATAAATCACCCCACGAAGTCTAAGCTTGTGTTTGGTGTGTATTACTGAGAGCGATGTGTTCGGCATCCACAAGTTTGAATCCAACAAAAAAATCAGTTGAATCAAAACTAGAGTTTCAATTTAAGGCTTTAAATCAATTTCTATCCAGTTTCTAAGCACTTTCTTTAATTCCACATTACATTTCGCCTCTCTGTTTTTGTCTGGCAGTTGGTTAAAAAAAAAGTTGGTAAGTAATATTCCTTTAATCTTTACCAAAACTTTATTTTTTTTTGTCTCTACTCGTGAAGAATTGACCGTAGTGTGGGATAATCTTTCTATCTGACATGTATTCCATTTCTGCTTCATCCAACGAATTGTAATATTATTATTGGGTGTTTAAAAAGTTGCATAATGTTAAAAAGTTGTGTTTTATGAAAACCTTGCTGTAGTGGGGTATAGACATTTCGTGCACAAAGCAATTTAAGCGGTCTATTCTATAATTTTGAAAGCACTGTTGTCAACGTTTGGCTTGGATTTTGAAGTTTTTGTCAGGTTCCTTTCCCCCTCTCCACCAGTGAAATTCAGATGCCGTTATTAGCAACCTGTTTTCTTGCAGTTCTTTTTTTTTTTTTTTACCGTATCTCTTTTTAACAAGAGTTATGAGGATTGACTTAACCACGAGAATATGTTATTCCTACACGCGAAGCAGTACATCTGTAATAGGTTGCCCACTTCCCGTGAGTATATACCATATGATATTACTAGGCCGACATTAGGCAGAAACAATAACCCCGGGATACGGCGTTATTTTAATAATATAAGCCTAATGTAGGTATAAATCACGCGCCACGGCGGTTTGCTGTGACACACGTTATCACGTGACTGGGCTAGTCCACTCAGACGGCCGAAGATCAGCTCTTCTCGTTCGTCAGAGGCTAACTCATGATGACATCACGGCAAACAGCCGTAAAAAAATAATATAGGCCTAATGTGTAGGCCTAATAGGTCTAATATTAGACCTAATTTCATATAATGTTGATGCACTATTAGGCCTAATATTAGGCCTAATGTAGGCGTAATGTTAGGTACCTATTTTGGGTTCCCATGGGTACCCAATGATTACTTAGTAAACTTTCGTTAAGGAAAACACTAAGCGAGCGTTAGACACGCAGGAAGACCAAACTACGCATGTGTGCGAAGTTTTTTTACCCCTTAGCAACAAGGGGTTATTAGAAAATCACAAGTGGAACACTGGTACCCCCTCTAGGTACGAATGATTGAGCAAGCATGTTGATATTGGTGATTCCTCCTGCATACATTATTCAAGATATTCTACCCCACGTCTAAACTGGGAAAGTTTTAATGCCTATAGCATAAATTCGTAAAAAAACAAACTAGAAAAAAAGGAATCTGCGTACGTATATTCGTCAGCAGAACCAGGAGAAGGATAAAGGATGGGGCTCCAAGATGATTCAACTACGGTTCCACCTGCTCGTGCTAATTTGCAACCCCATGCTGCCTGTTGTCGACCGAGTGTTTGCAGAAAACGTAAGTTATATATTGCCCGCTGCGTTGGATTTTCCCCAATGTACGTGAAAATATCACTTGAGTTGATATTCCATTTCCAAACAGTAGCCTTTCTCAAGCCAAGGCCGACTGGGGCAGAAATTGCGTGTCCTTCCTGCCGTCTCCACGCCAGTTCTCGCGTGCGTGGAGGAGTTAGGGCCCCCGCACAGTAGGCAACCATGTCGCTGCGGCCTTTGAGAATGCTTGCGGTATATGTACCAACATGCATTTGGCCGCGGCGGCCAGTCAGTCGCAGCGGCCACTGGGATTCCGGGAGGCGTGCTGGCGACGATAGGGCGACAATGCTTGCTCCGTATTGATTTTTCACTACGTGATCGAGAATAATCAAGGGAAAAACGGACGTGGCCGCGGCGTACACTGCCCTGTTTTTTGGCCGCGACAACCACTGGCCGCACAACCTGGTTACCTAGTGCGTTGGGCCCTAATATCTTTTAGCAATGCTTCGGGAAAATAAGATTGGGGCGACGTAAAAGCCACAGGCATTGCGCAAGGAATCTAAATCCACAGGTTCTCTCCCATACGACCTTGTGATAAGCAGTGGAATATATAGCAAAAGTTAGTGCAAGGGTACTCCCAAGTCCTGCAGACGTTAGGCATTCATAATCTCCCGGTGGAACTCATTCCTGCTGATTTCAAATAACATTCCGGCTTGATGCTGGCCATGCTGCCGCAACCAAGTGTAAAATATTTAGTCTGTATTGCCATTGTAGAGCTCTAATTATGAATTTCACACTTTTTGAAATTTACAATAGTGTGTATACAGAGTTCTGGTTTAGGAGAAGAAAAAATTTTTAAACACCACTCTTGGGAATTAGAATTTTAGAAACCTGGGAACCTGGCTGAAAATTCCTTGGCCAAATGACCGGACGCTAACTGGAGTTTGTTTCATGTGCAACGACATTCTGGGCCTTGGTTCCGTTTGTTGGAAATCAGCCTCCTTAATTGGACTTTATTATCGTCCGTATTTTCCCATTACCGCCTCGTTGCCCGGTTCTGAATTTAATTAGACTCCGTAGCACAAGATGCCGGCGCCATTACTCTAATTTCGCCCAGCAGGGAAACAAAGGAAGAACAAAAAAAAAGGAAAAAGTTTAGTTGTTGCCGCGGGCTTTGTCTGGCTGGCGTTTAGGTCCGCTACTGCCTTTTTGCCTGTATAGCCTCTGCCCGGGATAAGATGGAGAAACCAAGTCTGTTTCGGGGAAAACCTACTCGTCTCGTATTTTCATGGCGTCTGAAATGGGCGATTGCCGCAGCGCCATTTACTGAGTGGAAATGCCAGTTTAAAGTTGCATTGTGGGAACAGGATTACGCAGTTGAGGGAAAATTAGTATCACTGAATCCGTGCGTCCCTTTTCCTTGCAGCAGGTGCAGAAGTTTGCTAAATGCCTACATCATGCGTACGTCACGGGCGCTGGACGGGCCCCCCCCCCCCCCAAAAAAAAAAAGACTGTTCCTTGGGTGATTGTTTATCACAGAGCTACCAAGGTAGCAAAATACAGAATGCCTTTCCGATCTCCGTGCGAATCCCTTAATCGTTCAACTCGTTAAAAAAAACGTTATCGTGAAACTGTTATTGTTACTGTTATGTTATTGTTATTTTTGTTCCTTTTTTTTTTTTTTTTTTTTTATATATTGGCAACCAAAATGAATAAATAAAATTTTATGGCGATGTTGTACTTACCTGCAAGGAAAATTGGAAATAAGCCAACAGCGAAAATCATACACTAGAAATAACGTAGTTCAGTAAGCCACCTTTATGCACTTACGTTTCTTAGGAGTGGCATGACCCGGATTCGAACCGGTTACCCAGTTCGCCCCCAGATCATTTGCATAGCGCCTTAATCGCTATGGCCACCTCCTCCACTGGCATAAAGATAACTCACTGAACCCGTTATTAAGGTCACAACCGTGACCAGGGCTCCATTCACTCGGCCATAGACAATGGAGAGGGAAGACAAATCATACACTTACAAGGCCCAATAAAGGAGAAATAAATAGACATAAATCGCTGGACATAATATTAAGGAAAATTGGAAATAAGCCAACAGCGAAAATCATACACTAGAAATAGTGCTGAACTACGCTATTTCTAGTGTATGGTTTTCGTTGTTTCGCTGTTGGCTTATTTCCAATTTTCCTTAAGATTATTTCCAGCGATGTATGTCTATTTATTACTTGTCTGCAACTTCATGGTTTCAGCTAAATTCACCTTACTTATAAAAAAAAAAACACGGTCGTGTTCGCAGTAGATGATCACATTTTTGATTGGCTACCTGTAGGTTTTTGACGGGCTCCCAGCTGAAGCCGTGGCGCCAAAAGGAGAGAGGAGCAATTTTGCTAGGTAAATCCCATTGGAAATTCCTAGGTTATTTTACATGCCACACTCGACATGAGCATGAGACAACACAGGGCCCTTATCTTCCCGAAGATGCCTGGAGTGGCTGAGGCTGGACTCGAACCTGAGACTTCTGGCATATGAGACGGTCATGCTAACCACCAGGCCACCTTGCCGCATTATTGGTGGCTGGCGGCCATCTTTTTTTCTGCGCGAAGCTATAGCACCGCTTTTGTTGCTGCATGGCTGCCTTTTGCACTGCACGAAACGAGATAAAGAGCCGCGTCCGACACATGCAGCGGTGCGTCTTCCCACGGAAAGCAACATTCGGCAAGCACTACACAAGATTTAGTGACGTCATCACTCATCATCAACTACGGTAGATGGAAAACCTGAAGAAACGCGTGTTGTTACTAGAATGGCTCGTTGGACATTGTTAAACACAATAACGTTTTTTTTTTATAGAAACTCACAAAACTTTCATGAAACCGGAACTTCGACATTTCACCACTGTAACAGCATCTGCGCCAGCGGCCATCTTTTTCCGGTTTCATAAAAGTTTTGTGTGTGTAGAAAAACGTTGTTGTGTTTTCCAGTGAGCCACCGTGTATCTTACGATGACGCAGCATAAAAATGGCCGGCAAATAGCACCCTGAGGCGAGCATGGACCTAGCCTTCTACAGTAAAGGCCGGATCAGAACAAGCCAAATAAGGCGACTAAAATCAACCATTGACAGAGAAGGAAGCGCATGTTTGCTAGGTGCTGCCATCTCCACAGTAAGCCGCAAAATTTCAAACTAACCGACGAAGGTTCCAAATTCTGTCAACAGATGACGCCACTTGGCAAACTTGCCGCGTCGCTATTTGTGTCGCCTTTTTGCGGAGCATTGTGGGAGGCTAAGATGATACGGCCTTGACTGCAGGTGGCTCTGGCATGGAGGTAAATAAACTGTGTCAGCTAACATGTGCGGTTTGTAAAAAAAAGAAAACCACGAATTGTTGTGGCATTTGCAACAGCGCAATGCTTATTTGCTGGCGTCTTTGTATTCCACCATGCGGCGGCTAAGGCTGTGGTTTTCCAAGGAACATGTTGCCTGTCCTTGTGCGTTCCTAGATCCAGCGGTGAGCGCTATTTGCGCTAGTAACCCTTCTGTAACGAAATTTGCCAAGTTCACTTGTATTGCTGTACTCTCTGCGGGAAAATTACGGCCCAGATGTTAACTCTATCTCTTGTTCAAACCTTGGTAACAAAAAAAAAAAAAAAAAGGCATCTGTAGATGCACCATCAACCTTATTTTAATCTTCTTTTAATCCCATTTGTTGGATGATTTTCCGTTCATCTTTCCGAGAAGTCAACATAAAATGGGAGAGGATGCCCGAGCCCAATTTAGTCGAGCCATCACTTTGCCTTCACCGAACTTGTTGTTTCTCAGTTGAGCTGGAAGTAACCAACGTGGTCGTACACTCGTTCCACCGCTCCCTTATTTGTGGCACTTTTTCTCTTTTTTCTTCTTTATTTTTTTTTTTCTCTTCCAACCGTCGTTCTTTCTCGAATTCAATCGTGCTGCGTTAGTCTGAGATTACAGCCAAATCTCTGGGCGAGTAGGCCTATCGCTAGTGCGCAGCTTGGAAAAGATTTAAAGGAAATCTTTACTGGAAGAAAGGCCAGATTTTAAGAACCTTGCTTCAGCTGGCAGGCCACACTTCTGGGCTTAAACCCTCCATCCGCAGAAATTGGGGACTTTCAAATACCACTCCTCTGATTAGAGTAGGGAGGAAAGCCATTCCCCGAACTACAAAGTAATGTTTAAATAATCTTTAAACAGACCTACGGTGGGTAGGTCTGTTTGAAGAGATGTCAGTAAAATGATACTGTACTGGTGGTAAGGGTGGAGGAGCTTAATTTCGTGAAGAGGCTGATCTGATTGATAACTGGAAAGGAGACCCTGGCGAAGTCCCAACCATACAGTCTGTGCCGGCTAGGGTAGTGTGAGAAACTACCAGTCTTCCTCACCGGCTACGGGGGCTATTCTTGCCTATTCAGGACATTTTCTTGGCGTCCTGCAGTGATCAGAGGTTTGCCTATTCGAATCCCCTGGTATGCCTCTCCATTTGCTAGACTTTATTTTGCCATCTAAAACGTCTAAAATTGTTCAAAATTCACCTGGTGAATTTTGAACATTTCTTCGAGAAATTTATAAAACAAAATTTAAAACTATATATTTAAAATGTTTAATATTTTATCATAAATAATTACTATTTATTGTTATTATTTAGGCTATCATAAAAAAAATAGTATTATTGCTTCCTTTCTCCATACGTTGTACATTATCTAAATCCATGGAGCGTTATTTTCGATTATTATTTGGATATTCTACATAAAAATTATTACATCTATGGGCTCCCAAAAATATACGATAGCATCTACCACTGTATTCAAAACGCATAACGTTCTATTCCTTATGCAACTGTACGTCGATAAAATCATGGTTGTGAGCAAAAAAAAAAAAACTTGTACACACACACTGTTTTACCTTTTTACACTAGATCACTTTTTAATACTAGAGCTTCCATTTCGTGACCAAAAGCCGGGCACGAAATTTTACATAAATGTTTTCTTTATCAGCCACCAAAGATTTGTAATGCTCTTAAGACCATCTGGTCAGCTCATTGTTTCAAATTGATAGTATGAGAACGGATTGTGGGTCTTGCCGATCTTGAAATGTTAGTTACTGTTATAATGTTTAGTTTCATACTTGTTTTTATTTAGTACTACTGAATCTATGACTTAAGTGTAGATATAGGCATGATTTACTTTGCTTTTCATTTCACGTATATTCCTTTTACTTCATGCAGAACTTGTTGGTACATGTTGACACTTTAATTATTTTTCTTTAATGGTTCTGTGTTCCGCACGAGTTTCCGCTACAACACAGATTGCCACTCTTGTAATTTCGATGCCAATGTGTCCCACCTTTCTATCTGTCTATCTATCTGCCTTCCTATCTATCTATCTGCCTATCTTTCTATTTATTTCAAACTGAAATAATCGAAAGTCTTTTGGAAGCCAAGATCATCACGCTCATTTGACAGTAACATAAAAATTGCAAAAATCACGTAGTTGGAAGAAAAGTTCATGGTGGTGAAGAATGTGCACGCTTTGAAACAGAAAATAGAGTATAACATTAAAGATAATATACAATTCGTTAGCATGCTACAGATATCGTAAATCTGTTATGTTTATCATGGGAGGCCATATTTCGTACAGTTCTCATGCTGTAGGTACAGGTTTAATTTAAACATGGAGCTGAACCGGGCAATATTTTATACATTTGCAACAAGTTTCATTATCGGTAAAAAAGACAAAAAAAAAAAAATGTTTTGATGAGAACAGTCTGAGATAGTAGTCGAAAATCTACAAAGTGTATTCATAAAAAGAGTTTTCATGTCTATGCTAAGTTCATTGTTATAATGTATTCTTTGGAAAGTGCATTTTATAAAAGTACAGTGTGCATTTAAAAAGTACATTCATAAAAGTGCATTCATGTTTTTTTAAAGTGCATTTGAACAGCGCAATCCAAAAAGGGCATTCATGTCTTCCGCAAAATGATCTTTGCAAAGTGGAAAAAATATCCTTTCCTAAAGCGTTTAAAACGCGAACTTCAGAGGTGAACGCAGTGATTACTGCGGGCGGGGCGATGTTAAAGTCAACCTGTCCCTATTAGTTCGAATGTCCACGCGCCACTATGTATAGTACATATAACTCATTCACTCAAAAATCTCTTCATGGTACATCCCAAACTGTTGACATGGAGCCATATTTTTCGTTCACCTGCGCGACCTTGCTAAAATGCTCCAAGGTATTAGCAAGCATTAAGAGAAACAGTTAACCTAAGGCTGGGTGTCCAGGGAAGACACCTCGCCAATAAGGAGGTAGATCTGAACGTCTTTTGGTTCAGTAATGAAATTCCATCACAACTGATGTTCTGTGTGGTATAGCCAACAGACATGTCAGGCATTATTGATCTGGGTGACTGTTTGAACCAGTTAGAATGGATGAGATAAAGGTTAAGCCAATGACACGAAGCTGCCATGGGCCATGCATTTCAATGTGCAATGTCTACCAAAACTGAACGAACATTTAACTACTATTTTATTTATGTTCTCGAGCATTCATTGAAGTAACTCTCAACGTTCAAGTCGCTATGCAGACGATTTCAAGCCAAGGGTCTTGATAGAACTTTTTCACAATATCGGAGGAGTCTGAACACCTTCTTATTTGTAAAGTTTGAATTAGTGTATGAGGATACGGCGTAAGGATAAACTACCCAACAGGTATTATCGTGTTAGGTGTGTGCCTTGACTGATTGTGTCTTTTTCGTGTGTATTCTTGAGGCGCATTTCTTATGGAGAGGCTTGAGCTCTTGAACTGAAATCTGGACCAGGAGCGTATAAAAGCTAAACAAAATTGTTAGTCATTTACGTTGCCGTGGATTGCGTAACAATAATGGGATACACGTTAGATGATGGATAAGCCACAATACGAACACCACTAGCAAAATCGGGGTTTATGTTAGTAACCAAAAAACAAAATGCTTTACGGTCTGATGTTTTAGTAACCACGAACTTCACAACAAAATGTAAAGGAAGAAAGCAGACGAAAAAATTTTCAATTTGGCTGATATAACGGCTAATCTTACATTATAAACCAAAGTCTCATAGCAGAAATGAAGCAACCGCAACGACCCCCGGAAGGGGAACAGTGAAAACGTGCGAGTGTGTCAATTCTGTGGCTTGGAGTTGACACTGGGACGTTGTTGCCCTGAAAAGAAGTTGAAATTGGCACATTGTTGCCTCGACTAACAGTTTGCTCTGCGCGGTCATCGCAAAGGCATGTCTTAAATGACGTCATTTACAAAGGACAGTTATTTTTCGCACGCTACTGGGAGTGGAGAGGGGCCTGAACGGGGAATGCCCGTTCGTGGGGCAGTGCTTATGTTACAGCCACTATTTGATTGACGGAAAGGAGGAGTGTTACACAAAGAAAAATTTATTATTGCAGTGAATGATCAGGCAGCACCGAATAAATACTGGGAAACAACCACGGGTCAAACAAATCCCCGGGCGAAGCCGGGTACGATGCTAGTTATTTATAGATGTAAAACTCCTCAACAAAAAAAGGTAGAGTTGAAGATAAGGCGGTGTGCCCTTTCGTACGTTCAGAGTCTTATAAAAGTTGCGATATCCACCCAAAACCAAAACGGGTACAAGCGAAGCAGCGAAGTTTTCAAAAAGAAACGGCTTTTGAAAGTGCTGATATCATTCTACCAGGAGAAAGGTGTCAGGGTTAACGCCATTAGCCAAGTTAATCTCACCAAATAATACTTTAGACATTAAATGAAACTTTGAAGATTGCTAGCACGAGCAGCAATGTTCTATTTTTCGTTTAACTTTCTATTCGTCGGTGCGATGCGATTGACTTGGCTAATATGATAAACCTTAGCGGCTACCCTTTGTTGAATGATATCGCAACCTTCAAAGGCCGACCACTTCAGGAAACTTGGCGGCTTCTCTTATACACCAGTTTTGGTTTGGGTAGATTCTTCTGAATGAATGTGTTAAAGAGCTTTTTGGACCTACAGTACTTCTCTGTGGCTCTTAACCCCATCTTCTGCGTTTATTTCCGTGGATATTTAGCCGCATCTGCTTGATTTGTGCGTTTACCCCCTTCCATCCCTCATACTTTGGTTTTCTACTGGTTACATTTGTAGCTTTTTCAGGTGTTTATTTTACTGCCCAAAATGAGGCCAGATTAGTACGGATACGGGCACAAATAACCAACGTGTTGACGTACCCATCCCTTTAAATCCTTCCTTCCTTCCTTCAGATCTGGTCCTGTCACCGTGTGATGAGTAGCGGAACTCGGTAGCCATATCTGGTCAAAGGAGCACCACAAATTCGGCCCCTAATTAGCCAAACTCAAACAACTGCTACTCCTCTCACCCCCTTCCACACGAGAGCCAAGCCTGACCCAGTCGAGAAATCCGTTGGTACAACAATCAATTTAATTTCCTTCTTTTTTTAACATCCTCGTCCAGATTAATTAAATTTTCTTCAGAAACCCAGCAGAAACGGAACACGGGGCTTGCCCTCAAATTACAGGGGGTGCGTGCGTGAAACTTTATCATAAATCCCATGTATAGGTAATACGGAGCCCTTGTCCAATTACTCGGCAAGCCCTATAAGGAGCCATTTTCCTGACTTCACTATTGGTTTTATAACGGTCCAATTTCACACGTGACCATAGTTATGGGCGCACCACAAAAGTGACGAAAAGTACTTTACTGCTGAAGGAGGGTTTGCATAATGCATGCCTATCCCCAACAGCAAACC
>JAHWFP010144151.1:21162-39694 GCA_023313725.1 Lithobius niger | reverse complement strand
CTCTCAGTTACAAATATGAAACATGTTACACAGTTCTTGGACACATACAGTTCGACGTTCTATTTTCGAGTCCGTTTAATACAAAATGGCCATCCATCATGCTTTTTGGCCTGTTTTTGTGGCTCACTAAAATGGCATTTCTTCGGAGTTGTAGACTTCCGTTAAGTTTGGCATTTTGAGACGTATTCCGAGATCTGGATTCAAACACAATTAGTATCTAATCAAAAATTTTACTCCAGTTTGCAATGCATCACTTACCACGCGATTTACACGGAAATAAAAAAGAAGTCAGAATTACGATTGTTTACTGGACTGCTGGTGATTTTCCGACTATAACTTCGGTGAATAAACTTTACCACAAATAAATTCTTAATTAGGTGCCCTGATATGTATAATTTAATACTACGTTTATGTTAATGGAGGGCATCCCGTTAGCAATAAAATTGTTCATTCACTATTGTGCGCGCAGCGTAACTTGAGTCCTGCAGATATTTTATGAGCGGCTAAATCTTCCTGGAGGGAGCGGCTTTAATCGACGGCCGCCATTGTTTTTGTATCAACAAGGTGCTCTGCTATCGAAAACATACAGTCGATTATCTGTATTCGTTCTGGGGCGAACTCAGGATAGGCCGCGGACACTATAAATTACTAGAAAAAGGGTAAAAGCATGGCAATATCAACTACACGGCGATGTAAATTAGTAAACAAGCGGTTCAACAGCTCAAACCGAAGAACATATGGATTTTTTAGCTCGAACATGGTGTTTGACACAATGGACGTGGATTTAGATAAACTATTTTGCCCTTTGTTGCAATTCTTTCTAAGTAAGGCAGGCTAATGCCAACGATTCCAACGCATCAAAAACGTTAAAAAGTGCAATGCGTATGTGAATACATATTGTTTGCTCTAGAATGATCATTTTCAGATTGAATAACGTTCTGCTTTAGCCTGCCTTTTCTGTCAGGTGACTCTCTCTCTTGTCATTGCATCACTACGTTATTCTTAATATCATGTCAATGACAGGCTCAAATATTGTGTATGTAATAACATCTGTTTCAGCTAGTTTTTTCTTCCAGAGGACTTCTGCAATTCTCATTCCTATGTGAATGCATAAACATGTGAATTATAGACTCTAGAACGACGGTTTTTAGCTCGACGGTGGTGTATGTATTGACGTTTGGGTATGGCAACTCTTTGCGGTCGTTTGTTGCAGCAGAATCCAAATAATCGTTTAATGACACTCGTTGCCAGTGATTCCAACATACCAAAAATGGAAATAAGGGAGATTCCAAGAGCAAGCCCAAGGTTTCCACCGACGTCACAGATCACTGAAGAAAGACTATCAACACGCACCTCAATTATATGTTGCTGGATGTTAGTGAAAAATAGTAGTAAGAACGTCGTAGCGCCTAAGGGCTGAGGTTCGGTGTAGGATGTATACGTTGCTACGAGTTCCTCACAACGTCTTAGGCAACCGCATTTCTTATACAGCAGAGGATCAAAGGACAAAGCAAAGTTCATGTAAATGGCCTCTGCATTAAATCCACTTTGACTGGTTTTGCACAGACTTAGGTTAGAGAAAGATGGCATATACGGCAATCTGGAAACGTGAATAAGACGGAATTAAATACAAGAATAAAATTCAAAACGACTGACTGCTGTAAAGTCATAACAGCACTAGTACTAATTAAGAAATCTGAAACTTGAGAGTTTTGTTGCGAATTCATTCCCAGATTAAATTTCCCATGACCGAAGGTCGATGAATGCAAGAAAAATATTTAAAAAATCTTGATAATCCATTTCGTAAAAGCACTAGTCGTATTCAGTGGAGAATTTCTATTTTCCAACAGATTCCGATCGTACTTTTAATAAGTTTGTTCTCAATTTTGTTGTATTACTTAAAAAATCATTCAAATTAACCATTACTTACAATAATAAAAATTAGGAAAAAACTGGGTTTCTGCCCCGAAATATAAAGCAAATATGAATTGAACTCGTTTTTGTTTACAGTGCCCTGTTGTGCGATGCACTAAAGTGTATTCGGCCTATCTTGAGTTCGCTGCAGAACGAAGATAGATAATCGATTGTAAGTTTTTGGTAGCAGAGTGCCTTGTTAATATCCAAAATGGTTACAAAAACAATGGCGGCCGTCCATTAAAGTCGCTCCCTCCAGGAAGACGTAGCCGCTCATAAAATACTTCCAGGACTCAAGATACGCCGCGCGCACAGTAGAATAGTTAAATTATCGGTTTAATTTTGGCTGTGGAAAGGAAAATTTTCCACGTAATAGTTTTTCGTCGGAAACGTGTGCATGTTTTTTTCTGCTATGTCGCGGCTAAAATCAATCGGTTTTTTGAGGTGAATCTGGGCTGTTTCATTAAGAACGATAGGCAATTTCCATCAAGGAAAAAAAAAGAAAAGCTAGACGTTGCAAAGTCGTGCATAACATTTGCAGAAATTGGCAGCATCCGAAGTGAAATTTATACGAATTCCACGCGAGCATTTTTTTTTCGGCGAAGCATTTTGTTGCCAGTAAAGTATTTATGGTTAGCAGCCACTTTAGTTCGAATTTTCAAAGGACATCATGACAGCAATATGTCACTTTTTTTTTATAAAAACACCTACGGGAAAAAAAAACATTGCTTGAACAGTATGTTACATTTAATTTCGCAAATTATATATGAATCCTCTTGTGCATAGAATTTCATATCATCTTAAATTTCGAATTTATTACGGATAGTTCCCATTATTATCAATGTGTCACATTGACGCCAAATATAATGCCTGAATTTTTTTTACACAATTCGAACTGGTACGTTTACCTGTGGAATTTTACAACCTTACTGTAGTTTTATGGAAAAATTTGTTGTTTCACTCCATATGGGTACTGTTGATGGAGTTGTGCAGCTTTTCAATGTTTAAAATGTATAATTTTTCGTTTGTCATTAACTTGGATTTGGGTAATATTGGTGATGCATTATGATAGTTAATGTCCAGAATGAGCAAAGATGAAATTCAACCTTACGCTTTATTGCAATTCGTTGCTGGCGATATTTGTGATTACTAGGATGATTTGTGATTACCAATCGTCTTTGTAGTTTAATGTACAATATAACATTCTGTTTCAGCTAGTTTTTTTCTTCCAGAGGACTTCTGCAATATCCCAGGCTGGACTTGCGGATTCATAATTAGTTGATGGCCCTCTTTTAATTATACACCAGCTGGATGCAGCCCTACATTTCTACTTTCTGGTGTTACTCACTCATCAATCACTCATCGCTCATCACTCATCAATCACTGATCTTGTCAAAAGCGACAAATTAAGCCTGGAGCGAACAGATACTTTAGAATTGAAACAAAGTCTTTCGTGCTTCAAACTGTGGGCATCTTCAGCCTTGCAGTACAGCTGCAACCAAAGAGATTGTACTGGGAATTTTGAGTCGACATAGTGTGGAGCTGTGCTTTGGTAGCACATGCCAGCCTAAGCTGCGAAAGCCTTTCTGTTTTAATTATAAAACGTCCAATTCGCCCACGCTTCATTTGTTTCAAATATACGCTTTCTGGATCTATACACTTTTGATTTTTTAAAACACTATAGCGTATTTCCACTTAGCCTACTCAGCAAATTTCGTCCATGCTGGGAATAACTAATGAATGAGTCATTTCTTAAAATTAAGAAATCAATCATTCACAAGTTATTCCCAGCATTGCCCTCTACTTATTCAGCTTCAGATTTTATAATTTAATTCCTGTTGACCTAATCTGCGATAATCGCAGAACGTGAAAAACTAGGCGATAGCACACACACACACCCCATTATCTTTAACGTTTGTATAACACTCCACGATTCCACCAGTTTAATCCTGATAACCGAAAATAATAAGGCTTCTTACACACCTTCTCACTATTTTCAACCATCCTACAAAAAATAGCTTTGGCAACATTTGCATAGGTTAGAGTGAAAAAAATATAGCTTCCGTACTTTGCTTGCGTGATTGAAGTTTGACTTGATTTTCGTGGTCGAAACTTGGCTTTGTGATCCCTTTACAAGTGCAATGTTTCTGGATAAACTGCCTTATTCTGCTATCCAACATGATCGAGATTCACGTGCTGGGGGTGGGGTTATGGTTTTCCCAGGATATGAAATCAAAAATCCACTGTAGAAAGATTGTACCAAACACTTGTTTTACTTCAGCAAATGTAGCAGTTCGTGTGTGGGCTTTTCAGGTCTTCTTGAGGCCACTTTTGGAATACTCAAGCCCAGCCTGGTGGCCGTATCTTCCGCAGGACATTGACCTCCTGGAATAGGTCCAGCGTGGTTTCATACGCAGCCGGTTGGGATTTCGGGAGGGCGGGTCTAGGGAGGTTGGATTTCAGCCAACTTTGGAGGCTGGAATCAGACTTAATTCTGACCCATAAGATTGTTCGCAGACTTTTTCCGGTACACTTGCCTTTTTTAGTTCATTACTTACAGTTCATCTCGTGGTCTTTCATTCAAGCTGCAAGTCCAGCCATCGAGACTGGAATGTAGACGGGAATGTTTCGCGCTGAGGGTGATTACACCTTGGAACTCACTTCCTGATGTTGCGATGTGTGCAGTCGCAGTGGAAGCCTTTAAACTAGCCCTTGACAAAGTCCCTCTTTTACAGTTCTTGAAGCTAAAATATTAAATTTAAATTGTGTTGGAGCGATGTAAGTTGGCTTATTGCCCTTCCGTATTTCATACCATCTCTCTATTATGGTTACAGTGTCTATAATTATTATTATTATGAATGTAGCAAAACCGTTTGTCACGAGGGGATAAAGAGGAAAATGAATGCCTTTGCTATATTTACACAGGTTTTAAGTAAGGTTGCAGCCATACAGGAGAGCCAACCAGGAGGAATGTACCTTTAAAGAAAGATGAGAATTTTCCATTTAAGGCACTACCACTTTGGCTTTCTATATATAACGCTTCGGTTTCTACAGTTTTGGCCTCTCCGTTCTGAGTTAACAGTTTCGGATTCGCAACAATGGCAGACCACTATATGACGGCCAGCCGCGTGTGGCGATTGTTAAATTGTTTCACACGTCGAGATCAGCGACAGCAACACAAAAAAATTCAGAACATGCGTGGTACGTACATTTCTGAAAAAAAAAACGTACGTACCATGTTCTGAATTTTTCCTCATTACAAATAATCGAAGCATGAGTGTTCTAATAAAATCGGAAATTCAACCTTTTAGAGAATAAATTGCTTCTATTAATCGGGATTAAACTGTAGAAATTAGACTAAAAAAACGTTAAAGATAAATGGGACAACGTATACTATTGCCAGGATTGTATGTCGCAGTAAAAACTGCAGTATTGTGTACGCGGTTAATCTTGAGTCCTGCAGGATTTTATGAGCGGCTACGTTTTCCTGGAGGGGGCGGCCATTGTTTTTGTAACCATCTTGGATATCAACAAGGCACTCTGTTGCCAAAAACATACAATTGATTATCTATGTCGTTCTGGAACGAACTCAAAATAGGCCGCGGACACTATAGGCTTCTAATATTCTTGTATGCCTACAGTTTTTCTGTAAATGGTGGCACTGAATCAAATAAGACTTGGCGATCAGTTTGGTTTCAGTTTCGTTTTGTCAGAATGTCTTAGTAAGGTATCGGTATTGGATCGAATCGGCAAAATTGATTTCGATCATTCCCTAGTGCACAGCAACATAGTTTACACACTTCATCTCTGCTGTTAAGCCAAAATCAACAACAGCCCTTTACCTGCAAGAAATGTTGCTCTCAGAAAAGGTTTTATTAAAGCATCGTTCGTGGCAGTCGTCTGCTACTTCTTGCGTAGCACAAGGAGTTTGTAAACGATTTAAACGTGTGACCTATAAAAAAAAAAAAAAAAAGTAATGGTCAATTGAAAAAGCGTACAATGAATATTTCTTAGTCTACGGTTTTTTTTTCCAATTTAAAAAAAGCTTGAAAATAAGGAGGAAAAAAAAGCAAGCAGTATGCATTAAAGACTGGCCTTGTGATAAGCCGGCAGGCCGTGCTTATTAGAGTTCGTTTGCGCACGAGAATTTCAGAATATTGGACAGGAGGAGGAGGCGGAGGCGGCGGAGCGGCTAACAATGTCAAAATGTTACAATGCTGCAACACGTAACAATAGGGTAACAATAGGCGAGGCGCACAATATCGGATTATAGCTCACTCGAACAAGATCAACGATGGTTGGGTGCCGGGAAACTAAGATGGTCGTTGTTTTAGTTAGCTAGCTCGTTGTGGAGAACCAAAATTAAATGCTCTTGATTTTTCCTTAATTCTTCAAGTTTTAAACCGTAGGGTGCGAAGTCTTAAATTTTGAGGCCTTGGGCGGCCGACATTACTATGTGACTTATTTACTTTTTCAATGCTGGCTTCGGGAAGCCAGTTGAATTGTTTCCGCGATTGTTGCCACGAAACTGAAACAATCCAGAATGAACTACTCATCGAGATGACGCATGCTAAATCCAGATATACGCTAATTTGTTGCTATCAAATAATAATCATGGGACAAACCTTTGGCGGAACCTAAAGATAAGTATCCATTTCTAATGTTCCGTTTTTTCGGAAACAAAAATCGGTGGACAGTGGACACATATAAAATGGAAGCGAAAAAAGCCAACAAATTAACTGAGCAAAAATGGCTTCGCCGTTTAGAAAAAAAAAACATTAGGGCTCGTATCCCCATACTCACAGCCCTGAAGGTACACAAATAAAAACGGATTAGAGTTCACTCGAACCAACGAACTATAATTTGTACTCCAATTCGTAAAACGTAAACCTACAAACACACACAAAATAGACGCCAGAAACTGCAAAACGCTACAAAATTGAAAGATAAAAATGCTTACACAAAATGAACACAAATTATACTTTAAATTATAGTTTGTTGCGTTCGAGTGAACTCCAATCTGTTTTTATTCGTGTACCTTCAGGGCTGTGAGTATGGGGATACGAGCTCTAATGTTTTTTTTTCTAAACGGCGAAGCCGTTTTTTGCTCAGTTAATAATACACTAATCTGAGAAAGAAAGAAAAGACAACTGCCCAGACTGGGACTCGAACCCACGACTTCCCGTTTTAGCCGGGTGCTCTAACCACTGTGTAACCGGGGTGTGTTCTGGCCACAGGCTCCAGCCTAGCTAAGTAGCTGTTCAATATTTCTCAGTGGTGACCTAGCGGTCACAAACATACATACAAGGAGGGAAAGCAACATTGCTTCTTGGCCTCACACTAGAAATAATGCAAGTAGAAGATAAAGAAGAAATCACAAGGTAAAGGGAAAACGAAGCAAGCAGTCTGCGTAAACGGGTAATCCTGGGTTCGAGTCCCAGTCGGGGCAGTTGTCTTTTCTTTCTTTCTCATACTAGTGTATTGTGTATCCTCACAAGGCCAGTCTTTAATGCAGACTGCTTGTTTCGTTTATCCTTTACCTTGTGATTTCTTCCTTGTTTAAGGAGGAACCACTTTTGTGGATCTAAAATTCCAATTCTGAGTCTGAAAAGGTAGTTCATAATTATTAGGAAGTATCTGAAACGGTCTTTCGAAAGCGCGTTCAACTTTCGTTCCGTGTAGTGTTCTCTGAACCACTCGTAAAAAAAAAAATTCATACATCAGTCCAAGAAAGTGAGTTTAAAATTATAGGCTCAAATTTACACTTTTACTTTCACTCGAAATAAACGTTATGTGTTTAGCGTATAGCACAGGCTGTTGTAGCAATGCCAGCCATGCTAACTTAATTGTTAAGCTACGAATGTAAAACAATTTATTTGGTAAGTGGATCCACCCCTTAACGCCAAACTGCAAATTTATAAAGCTGACCAGGTTTCGAAAAGTTTGTCAACAGATGACTACGTGAAGCAACTCTTGTCGATCTAATGTTTTCTGAGCGTATTAATGAAAGTGTGTTGAAAATTCGACGTGGCCAGCCTTTTATTTTTCATGGGGACTTTGGGTGTAGTGACCGGCCTACGGGCATCGACGAGACGATGGTTTTTGGATCATTTTCTAAAATGAAATTTATTTGAAAATTAGGACCCAAGTTGTCCGACCAAAAAAGCTGGTTTTTGGATCCATATAAAAGGTACCGTGCTTGTTTTCACTTGGAAAAAAATTGAATTGGAGTAACTGTATTGCCTGCATCTTCTTTTTGCGAATCCTAATCTGTATAACTAAGATCGTAATATTAGTTTGTGTGCTTGTTTGTGTGTCTCCAGATCACCGAGATTCCAACTCCTAATTCTTATTTATTTTGTTTGTGCGTCCACACGGAATGTCTGCCAAACGGAATTGTCTATTCTTTATAAGTAATGATTCAAACTGTGTTTTCAACAAAGAGGCAAAGTATGGATGACGTCATATGTTTTTCCAGTGACAATATTTTCATGCAAAAAGGGCCTCCATGTCTCTTAACCCTGCAAGGCCACCTAGACGTAAAGGCTTAACGTTAGAAATTGGACGCGTCGTCCAGTTAGCCACCGATTCTGCCACCAGTCGCGCTACTTACACCCCAAAAATGAACTGCTCTAGCATGCGGACTGAACTGTGAAAGGTACGTGTGACACGCGATACGCGGATTTTAAACTTAAAACACTGCATTGACACCAAACAAACAACAGTGGTTTCATGCTACGTACCTATTTGTTCACTAGACGACAAAACAAAGCCTCCGGAGGTTTAATTTCATGAATTTCAAGCAGAAGAACAACCAAGGTACGTGTGTATTGTGCTTTATCATACGCTACGGCGTTTTCAATTCTCATTAAAAATGTGTTAAACGATCCATTGACGTAGCAGTAAATCATCCGAAGACTTCCAGAATAGTTTCCATTACCGTAAAATAATGTTCGTTTAGCGCTGCAACACCGGTAGATCTAACAATGAGAAGATACACGTTTTTGTGCATCCCGCTTACACTAATCAATGCTACGATTGGTGTTTTTCGTTCTTCGTGTTTTCAGTTCAGCGCAACGCTTGGACGACGCGTCTAGTATGCTACGTGAAACCGAGCGTTATGCCTCTATGTCTAGGTAACATTGAACCCTGGAACCAACTAAACCTAATGAAAGCGATAGTGACTGTTAATGGGAAATGACCGGTTTTTTTTATGCAATGGGAAATCATAACAATGCTATAAAAAAAACAGCCATTTAAGGGGTGCTACCCTAATATTTGCGAAATTCATACCTTTTGGTACTCCACTATATATGCCACTGTTGCGCTGTACGGATATATAATTCGAGTATTTAGATGAAATGATGAATTTGGTGGCGTGAAGTAAGCCTGTTAAAAATAAGGAAATGCAGTGAATCAGGATGTAACGTGTTCATGGCTAAGGGCGCGTTTACGCAGCGACTCACCTTTGCATTCTCGCAGCTAGAACCCTCAATCGCGATGGCAAAGGTGACATTACCATGGTAACAACGCTAAATGGTTTAGCTAAATCCGACATCGTTTGAGTAAATATTTGCAGTCTTATAATCCGTGCCAATAATATAAAGCATTCCTCATGACGAAACAATTTTCCCAAACGCTTCTGAACTCACGTTATTTGCTGTTTTCGTTGCTAGGTGGCAGACATAAAACCGCCGCCATGTTGGAATTTGAGGTGATTTCTAGCTTCTAGCTGCGAGAATGCAAAAGCGAGTGGTTGCGTTAACGTGCCCTAACTCGCCAAGAAACTACATCTGCAATTTGGCTGTGAAATTAGTTTACAAATTCGCCAAATTTCTACTAAAACAAGAATAACCCTTTTCCCATAGTAACTTTTAAGTAAGTTTTCTTTAATTATTATTTTTCCTTAACAATCTTAGTACAAACTCTGAGGGAAAAAAATATGAGTATGATGACAAATTTTTACGTTACACTTAAAACGAAAACTGTGCCACTAAAAGTTTTAGTTCCAGAGTTATTTTTTGTCTAATAAAAAAAATTTTTTCTATACAAGCCAATTTTTAGCTCAAGTGAGAGTCATGAATGAGTTTTTTATACGTTTTTTACATGTTGGTTTTTTGGTCAATATTAGGAAGATTTGGCTTCAAGGTCCAAAGCACAATTGGTTAAATTGCTCAGATAAAAAAATTACAAACTTAACCAATGCATAAATGTACAAGACTGTAAAAATCAAGCGCGTGGACCCGCTAACTACCCAGATGAGCACAAAATTTCTCATTGCCTGGCTACCCATAAATCCAACTTTGATACTTTATCATTTATCAACAGTACGTGAACCAATAATTGAAGAAACCCACATTTTCTTCCAAATTCTGCAATAAAATCCCGTTTATATCTGGAATTCCTACGCTTCCTAAGCAGAACCACATTCCACATACTTCACTGGATATTTCAGTGTTTTTTTTTAATTCGACGTGTCACACGTCGAATTAATGCGGTTTTTGCCAAAAAACGGGGGTAGCCGATTTACGTCAGCGACATCTCCTCAAAAACCAGACACATTTGTTCAATTCTGATCCGACGAAATTCAAGTATGCGGGTGAGTGACTTGCAGTGCGCCAGTATACAAGGTTTTATGCTCTAGTTAATTTAGTTAGGGCGGTTTTAGTTCGCTAACCTCTAAAAAGGTCTCTGAGCGAAAAACCGTCGTCAAATAGTACACGATCAGTAGCTGACTTCACGCTTCCTCAGCGTAAAGGTGTGCACTCAACGCCGATCATACAAAAAATTGCAGTGTGTAACTGCACATTTCGGCAAGTCAGCTCTTCAACATTGCAGTCGGTTAGAGGCTATGGTGTACGTCAAGATGGCTCCTCTCTTATGGCGCAGAACAACACAAAGTGAGTCATCACTTACCTTTGCGTGATCTGGATGGTACACAGAATTTCTATGATTGAATCTGGATGGTACAATGAATGCGATGCTCGTACAAGACTTTTGCTGTTAATTACTGCGCCATCCTCGCTGCTTTTCGGGTGCGATATATTACAGCATTTTATTACGCGTATTTGTGGTGTTGTTTCCTATTGAACGAGTAAGCAAAGCGAATGATGTCCTGTTTTCACAGTCATGAGTAAATAAACAGGACTGGCCAGAGGGAGGAAAGGGCGGGATATTCCTAATGGCCTCTGACTTTCAGATTTTTTTAAAATCCGTAACAGGAAGACTCACGTAAGTTTTATTGGTTCGTCATTAGTTTTAACCACAGATTTAAAATTACAAATAATAATAATAAAGATAATTATAAAACGCTAGTAAAACTACTTTGTATTGAGTAGCCTAACAAAAATTGGCGACAAGAAATTGCAGTGTTATATTCAATGTGGACTTTGTCACAATTTTCGTGTGAATATTTTAACTTTTGTTAATACACCTAAAAAGTGTAAATAAATTTAAAGTAATCAACCTCACGTACCCTCAGCGTAATATGATTTCTCTTACTCCACCGCCCCCCCCCCAACCAAATTACCTGCTGAATTTATGAAATATGGTGTTCGAAGATTTAAAAAATGTAAAAGTCTGATGAACAAGAACAACGGGTACGGGAAACTGTAAAACAACGAAACTTAAAGTTTTTTTTTTTTTTTTTGCAAGTTGGAATACCAATATCAGCGTCCGATGAAAACTTATCTGGTCAGTGATTGCATCGTCGCACACAAGATTCTGGCTCATTTGCCATATCGTAGTAGCAAACGTTACGAGACAATTTTTTTTTAAATATAATGTGCAATATAGTAGATATTCTTCAGTACACCATGCATTTAGATTTTTTAGCAGTGTCCTGTTGGTATGTCTGCCGTTTCAACTCCATACGTCAATTACAGATATTTTTTATTCTACCATACGACACGTCGAATAACCAATGCAGTGTTAGTGCATCTTGTTAATCGTTGCATCACCCTATGAAACACAAGACTATGCATGGCCCACCTATTGCCTCTACTCCCTGTTGTGTCATACCACAACAAGCCTTGAACTTAGCGTCCACTTTTCATTTTTGTGTGATTTTTGTCCACACGGCCGAGACGTATAGACCTGGAAGTTTCCGTGTATTTTTCGATTTTCAATTGATTTTGTCCACATTGCTCACATGCATACGTCGAAGTTGACTTGCACTTTTACCTTTTTGAGCATTGTCAATGCTCACGGGTGTCACATCTAGAGCTGCTTCTTCTCTGTAATCAAGATTTAGATTAGGGGTTTGAATAATATCTCTGTAATGTGTGGTGCAGTGGCAACCCGGACCACTGCACTGTGACTGAGGTTGGCGCTAATGACCAAGCTGTCGACGCGCCATTAAGCCTCATCTCCCCCCCCCCCCTCCTCTTCTCGGTAGTTTTTAACTTCCAACCTTTTTAAAATGACGTTGTTACAACTTCAAATATTGCAACAGCATAACTAGACACAATTGCACGCGGAGTATAAACAGAAAACAGAGTTTCAGGTTACCCGAATGTACATAAAGGGGCTTAATGTACTACATTATTTCTAATGTGTGATTTTCACTGAAAGCTTAATAATTATAGTTCCTAATTTTCTTATGTCCCATTTCAATCTGAGTGAATAACAGATTACAATAACGTCTTGGTGAAAACGGAACTTACAATTAAAATGTGAATGAAGAACAAGTTTACAATTTAGATTTTAGTGAAGAATAAAGCTTACTATTAAAATCTGAGTGAAGAAACACTTATTCAGTATTCGTGAAGAGATATTGTTAACCGAGCATAACAAAATGCTCATAGTAAAAAAAAAGGTTGCACAACAGATAAAAATCGTACATAAACAGGACGCATTAAATATAGAAACATGCTGTCACATTATGTTAAACAGTAAGTTTGAGTTTTAAGAATGTGGAATCTCGATGATCAGTAATATGAACATATCAATGTAACTTGCTAAATGTAAACACCTCTGGAAAAAAAATGTCTCTATTCACATTCACATTCCAGTTTCATTAATGAGTAACAATTGGACTAAACAGTCAAGAAAATTTGGTGAAGGCACCAAAATTCTTAAAATGTAACCCTTTTAATGCTCAGACAAAACTGAGATAATTTTTTAACACTACCAGCAGCACATAAATCATTTCACAGGCACTAGGAGTTTTAAACGCTATTTAGGTTCCTTGTAAAAATTTACATTAAAAATTCGCTTTACACTGCAAACCGACAAAATCCATTATTTCACTTCCTAAAAAGACAAAAACTAAAACTTACCACATAATAGGTTCGTTCACATTCCTTCATTTCAGCTTTGAACTGTAGCCATGTATTACTCGCAGAAATCCTAACAAACTGAGTGTTTGAACCAAGGAACGTTTGGTTACCTAATTCAAACAAAGAAGCGTATTTTTGGAATTATTGCACGGTGACAGAATGGTAAATTTTTACAACTTTCGTCAGTTCACTCAAGGAAGCCATCATCAGTCTTTGTGGAATTCACTGATTTAAATATACATATACATACAAACACATATAATTCAGTTAATTCAACAAAGCCGCAAATATAAACAGCATGGCCAAAAGAGGTGATTTATAGTGTAAACAATCAGCATGCAAGTGGAATGTTATGTGTGGTAATTTTCATAGGCTGCACCAACAATTCTTTCCTTTTCAGACTTATACGTATTTTTGGGAGTTATTACTTGGCAATGTAAATTGAATTTATTTCCAATTTTAAGTGAAAAATAACCAAGGAAGCATAAAAAGAGGCTAAAGTGTGTGTCGAGGCAAAATATGTATATACACCTTGTCTCAAAACACCCTGTTATCTCTCTTTACACTTCACCGGTTCCTTAACACTTAAAGCAGGGGTCCCCAAACTTTTCGAAATGAGAGCCATTTAGCATAGTTGTGTATCTTTCGCGGACAGAATTTTTTCTCACCTGTTCCTATAATGGGTTTCTGTGGTGGCCATCCATCCCTCTCCTCCCTCCCCCAAAGTGAGGAGTGACCTTGCTCAAAGAAAAATCACTAAGTGGTGCCCTGGCCTTCGTTTCACTCCCTAAAGTCCCGCCTAAGTGCTCTCAACCTGTCAAGCCTTGTCGAACGCTTCGACAGGGGTGACGCCATCGAAACGTTCAAGATCCTCAACAACCATTACGACATTTCTTCTACCACTTTCTTTGAGCTGCGACGCGACACTCGAACTCCTGGACACAACCTTAAACTTTTCCAGCAAAACATCCGTACTGAGGCCAGGAAACATTTCTTCACCAATCGAACTATCCGTCCTTGGAATAATCTACCTCAAGAGGTCGTTTCTTCCACCTCCACCAATCAGTTTAAAGCACGCTACGGTGCATTGTTTCCCACTTGTTGATGTTGTTGTTTTTCTTGGGCATTATGAGCCATGCTCTTGCCGTCATTTGTATAATAATTACCAAATACTGGTTATGTTGTCTTTTTGTAAATTAGGATCACAGTATTTTTTCCACCCCCTCCCCAAAGTTACAGTTGATCCTCACGTTGGAAACCTTGGGCTTACTTCTCTCTTGGCAATTTGCCGATGTTGAGGTTTTAAAAGTAGAAGCGCCATTGCTAAGTAATACATGCAGATTGCACATGCTCACCAGCCATTCCTGAACAAAGTGGAGATCTTCCTAGTTTCGAAAAAGTAACCTTCGTTCCACTCAGAGAAAAGGATAATACACCTTCTAAAGGATAACAACTGAAAAATGGCATTTATTGAAAATAAAGCACGGGCCGGATAAAAGTGCTTCGCGGGTCGCATCTGGCCCCCAGCCGTAGTTTGGAGAACCCTGACTTAAAGTAAAAATAATGCAATTTACGCTGTGAAATAATAAATCCTGAAAATACATACAAACTATTCTGAGAAGGGATGATATGTTTGCTGCCACCAACGAAAAGCCACACACGTGACGTTTCTTTTACATGTCAACTGCCTACACTTGAGATCAACTCTTTCGGCCACGTATTTTCGGAAACAATCACTATAGTACACACGAAACTGTAAATGTTAACACACAAGAAGGACGTGAAAGAATTCATGCTTCGCGCTTCATTTATATTCCATCCCTTGCCACAAGGTCGACTTAAACAGAAGGTTCCGGGATCGCTAACCGTCTTCAGCCAGCCCGAGAACTGGCAGGGCACACAGAGACAGAAAACTACTGCTTCTTTGCCTCTCAGCCTTGGTTTGAAGAAGCAAGACTTCTATCTCTGTTTAAGGACGTTTTAAAGCTACTGCTTGCCAATTAACGTTTATTTGGACCAACACAAACAAGAAAAGCGAGTCTCTCAGTAAAGTCGTCTCTGACAGACGTGGTACCCCACAAATGCATGAAAAATACACTTGATTTTTAATTTTGAGCCGTAATCTTTCGGCCTTTAACACCTACAATGAACGTGGACATGTATGAGAATGAAAACAACAGGTTAAAAACGTCTTTTTAACCTGTTGTTTTCATTCTCATATTCGTCCACGTTCATTGTACGTGATCAAGACCGAGAGATTACGGCTGAAAATTAAAAATCAAGTGTGTTTTTCATGCATTTGTGGGGCACCACGTCTATCAGAGACGACTTTACTGAGTTCCTCCCCGACCCACAAATTAATTTCGTTCTGAAGAAAAGTTTGGTTTTTCGCAAGTATTTCGTTATAGGTAAAAATCAATGCAGTGTAATAATGTACGCTCTCCGTGAAAGTTTCCTCGCTAGTCAATTGCTCGTGTGGGATAATCGCTCAGATCTATAGTTGGATCATGGGGTATTGTATCCGAGAAACCATGGTTTCATTCTTTGCAATCTCTCCTTTGTGCCACACTGTTAAAAAACTGTGTTAATTACAGTGCAAAGACCTCGAAATCTGTTAGAGGCACTTTGTGCCATAACACTGTGGATGCGTTGAACAGCCTAATGATCAGACTGTCTATTTCGACAATTCTTGCGTATTTGCTGTTGACGTCATGCATATTTACTAACACAATGTAGGAGCCCGACGACGTTGCGTACTTCTATGATCTGTGGATGCAACATGGCCGCCATTTTCGATCACGACTCTGGACTGACAAATTAACGACTACTCATTATGAAACGTAAGCCGAACCTCTCCGAATAGAAAAATTGTATTCAAGTGTATGAAGTTGCCGAAATCCAATCAACAATATGACTGAAAATGAATAATGGATTGTTATATCAGGTAAACGGACGGGCATCGCTGGCTCAAAATGGTAATGTAAATACAGTATACGTCCATCCTATGTGCGACCGGGGAGGCAGAGTACTACTACCAGCAGCATATTATGTAGGCGTGAACCGTTGTTTCAACATCTACGCCAGCTATCGTTCAATGCCTTTGGTTGTGTTTATTATTTATGACAAGTCAGTTCAAGCTGTACGGGTTTATTAGCAGTTGTGTTATACAAACAAAACAATAAATGCTTCCTTTTTAAGTTTAAAAAGAAACAATCGGGATTTTGAGCACATAACTGCCGGTGTTTTAGCCAAAAAATGCTTGTTTATTTCAGAGACTTGTTTGAATAACGTGGTAACTCATGTTCTTTTTTATTCTGTTTTCTGAATAAAGTTTTTAATTCGTAATCACGTCACTAAATGCAATAATAATATTTTATTGTCGCATGTAAACCCTTAGGGCAACCGTAAAAACAAAACAAGGATTTCGTTAACGACACACATTTAAAATAGTCTCGTCGCCATACTGCGTGAATGAATAGACTCTGGCTCTCGAATGAAATTCTCAGTTATCTGATACTTACGAAATAAAAACGTCAGGTAAAAAAAAAATAAGCCTGAAAACTGAAAATTAGGCCTAAAATCACTGCAAAAAGTTCCTACGAGTTGCTGCTGGCATCAACAACACTATATTGCGACGTCTCTCCATTGCGTCTCTCTCGTCACTTAGCTCGCTGCCACTGATCTATAAACGTGGCGTTCAGCTAACATTGTTTCTGTTAGCCGGGAGGCACACCGTGTTGTTGCTACTTACGAAATTAAATCAGCAGGTAAAAACTAGGCCAAAAGTTGACAATTTGTATGCCTGAAATCTAACACATTTTTATCGACAATTATGATGGTTACTGCTTTTAGATTATATAATTAATAGAGCTCGCTGTTGCAGTGCGTGATAGAGGTGTGCGCCTAAACATACATGGGAAGTAGCAGAAGTGTACAGAAGACCGGTTGCGACTAGGTAGTCACTGCAGTCGTTTGGTTTTCAAAAAAAAACTTTTGTTATCGATTTGACAAAAATACAGAAAAAATTAACGCTGTGATTGTTTAGGTCACGTGTTGATTAAATAATGGTTCGATTGGACATTTTAATCGTCCAGTTCGTGGACGTAAATTACTCTTCCCTAAGAGGACCCTACAGACTGTTTAGCACAACGCAAACCAATGAATTTGTAACCGCTTATGCACATGCGCACAATGCATGTATGAAACCGAAAGAGCACCAGTGACGTCATTTGGTGGGGAAAAGCGTAATGATCTCGGGACTGGCCAACCTTTCCTAATAGAGCAGTGGCAATAGACGTCACAGTTGCTGCGGCACTGTCATCACGTTACCCAGCTTCTGGCTTGTCCCGTCGTAGTGGAAGGGGAAAAAAGATCATCCAGCCACCATTTTGTAATTTTCGTTTGTCATGTGTAATCGCTGATGTCATCTTTTTTTCCATCAAAATGGCGTACAGTTATAGGATTTGGGGTTGTGGCAATGAACGAGGGGCAGATGGTTCATACTTTTTTCGATTTCCAGTAATTCAGCCATCCGTAAAAGAGTTGTTAGAGGCAAAAAAGCAGCCAAACGTCATCTGCTTGCTTCAAACGCGAGTGTTAACCTCCGTTACAAGATGGCGGCATGCGTTGTTCAGTTGCCATTAGCAATGGACAGCATTTGAGCTTATCGGCAGTACTCTATACTGTCGTTCCACTCCACCTTTCTAATGATTACAGATGTGAACATGTGATTGATATGTAATAGTACAGAACATATGACACCTTAACCTTAGTGCACAAAGCTATTAGTAAGACTACAATGATTAGAAATATTCAGTGAAAGATAGAACGTAATAGCCCTTAAGTGTTCATCTCACAACACCATTATTCACTGACAATATCATCTGATTCTGAAGCTCCTGCACTGAAGACGTGACGTCATTTCTCTCACAATTAATGTATTATGGCTAGTCATTAACAATGTGGAGATTATAATGTTTACATCGTTGTAACCACCCATGGTTACCGAAATTCAATATGCCTGCATTCCAGCCTTCCCAAGTCATCCTTCCACACTTCAATAGACAAGATCATGACTACCAATCTGTCTTTATTATTCGAACCTAAGACTTTATCCCTTATTGTCCCACAACGCTGTTCATTTATTATTCATCCAGGCACAGTCGGCCAACTTTCGAAAAATGGGCGAGCAGCTATGGTGATAATGTGGCTGTGGTTTTCGCAAGGAAGCTTGTAAATCTGGCTTTAAATATGACAAATGTTAACTATTTTTCAGTTATATTGAGAGCACGTAATGCGACAGGTATAGTTCAAATTAATTAGCAGGGGATATTTTAGTC
>JAHWFP010144151.1:0-21152 GCA_023313725.1 Lithobius niger | reverse complement strand
AATTTGTTCGAAAGGAGTTTAATGCGAAAATGTTCAAATTTTCATAAACTCTCATTTCATGTGAGAAGTTTTGTTTTCTTTCTGCAAAACGATTCTCGGAAGTAATTTTCGATTTACGGTTTCAATAACGATATCGATTTTCGATTTACGAAGTAATTACGCTTTACGACGTTTATTACGAGGTTAACAATTTTTACGCTGTTTGCTTCTATTTGCGTAATGATGCTAGCCTCCTTCACAAAGTCATCATCGTACCTGTAATTTCGCTTGCTTCAACGATGGCATGTCTTATTGAGTAGGCCCAAGCCTCATTTCATGTGACTCATAAACGAAGTTAAATGCAAAACTTCTGAATCGACAAGAAACATCTCCGTGTTTCCGTAAGAAATCCGACGATTCACGAAGGTAGCGTCATTGTCCTAATACGGGCATAACGAATGAAAGCAAACCACTTCCTTTAATTGTGTTACACTGTACCCATCTGTGGTTTGTTTGTCGGTGACCAATTAGAGACGAGTAAAGCGTTGATTTACGAAATTACCGAGTGGAAAGGTGTGGTTTTCAACTATAATACCACGTGTGCTTGTATTAAATCGACAATTTGGATGTTTTAGCACGAAACTCCTTTCCAGTTTTAATTTCCCGAGGATCGAGGGAAATTTGTTGGAAAGGAGTTGAGTGCTAAAACACCCAAATTATACATTTAATACAAGCACGAGTGGAATTCGGTTGAGAATTTTTGTTTTCTTTTCCCTTAACGATTTTCTGAAGGGAATTTCGTGTTAGAGATCCGGTTTCGATTTACGATCTCGATTTCAATTTACGATCTCGATTTTGATATACGAAGTAATTTTGATTTACGGTGTTTATAGTTTGTTCCACATTATGTTTTCAGAAAACTGACTGAATGACGACTCGTTTCCTAGCACTAAGAGTACAAAAACATGTGGAAATCACACTTGTAGACTCTACACAGTTACTGTTAGAGTTTACGAATGGGATGTTTACGGATTTTTTGCACTCGTAGTGGAAGGAAACGTGGCGTCATACAGTCAGTTTTCAGAAAACGTAATGTGGAACAAAGTATAGTTTTGTGTATAATGTTTACCTTTTATGTTTAGTTGACGATGTATAACTCTTATTTGGCGTAGCGATACTATCCACCATCGCATTTTAACATCCACCAACCTTTAATTTCGTTCGCTACGGCATTGGCATTTCGTATTAGGCCTAACCTCATTTTTATGTTGTTGATACGCTAAATGAAACGCATAAGCAGATTTGTGTTTCCGGAAAAACCCGACAAATAATGAAACTGACGTCATTTCCCTAATAATGGCATAAAACAAAGCAGCATCCTCTAAGTGAGATAATTTGTATAGATCTGTGGTTTGTTTGTCAACGCTCATTAAGAAAAGCTTTGATCTGTATAATTACTGAAGATGGAGGTCCACTGTCGGTTTTGGTTTTGATGAGCCGAGGTCTTCCCAGTGCAATCCGACCATGGTCCTCATTTAACGAAAAGAAAACGAAAATTCTCAGTGTAAGTTGAGCATAGCGCTCATTTTGTGGAAAGAAAAATAAAACTTCTCGTCACAAAACAGTTTTGACTGTCAAAACTATGTTCCAACTCTGTGATGTATGTTTTAAAAATAGACCGCTCAGGACTCTTAATGGATGTTGCATAATAATGGATATTTGGCCGTGTCAGTCTAGCTCAACGGTAGGACCTCTGCCTTTGGTTTCAAAGGTCCTGGGTTCGATTACCTGCTCAGGCAGTCTGACATATAAGTCCTAAAGGCAACGTAAATAGGTTTACATCTGTATTTAGTTATTTCTTGTGAGCATTTGGCTTTCCTGTCTTTTATCATTATTTCACGTTTAAGTGTTCCATTCATTTCACTTGGAGGATGGTGCAGCAAATAAGCGTCACTCCAGTGGCCATTAGAAAGTGTTTGTTTTCGTGTTATACTATATACGTGTTAAATGCTGCCTACGGACGTTTCCTTTAGGCCGTGTCAGTCTGGCTCAGCGGTAGGACCTCGGCCTTTGGTTTCAAAGGTCCTGGGTTCGATTCCCCGCTCAGGCAGTCTGACATTTAAGTCCAAAAGGCAACGTAAATGGGTTTGCATCTGTATTTAGTTATAATGGATATTATTACCACATTTACACACTATCCCATTTGCCAGTAAGCATCACACAATTCACTTTTCTTTTATGGTAATTTTAATACTACTGGCTCCTATTTACTTACCATCACTCGGCTTGATTCGCATACTCCAGGCGGATTTCTGGCACGGAAATCAAGTGTTGTTCCTAGGCCATCAAAAGCAAACTCAGTATCTAAAACAGTTTAATAATGGGTTTTGGCTACGTTAGATGGCAACAGTTAAAATAATGAAACAATACTACATGAAACACCAGGGCAATTACCTTAACCATAACACCCGTAATGGTAAACATAGTTACAGGTAGGATGATGAGAAGAATTGTTACTACGACACAGTACTGAGCTGATAACTGATAAAAAGCTTTCGTTATCAGCACTTTTACCACATTCTTTGTTTAAGAAACATTACTGCCGTATGACGAAGGAAGATAAACTCAGGATTACTCCAGCCCCATTCATCGCCCACCTATACTCTAGTCAGAACATCGTTAATTTTAAAGCAACATACCGCCTGCCTTATAGCAGCTACGCATTGACCGCATCCGCTCATTTATCATAGTCAAGGTGAACTGAGACAGTAGCTTCGTTCCTCGCAGCGAAAAACGCAGCTACTATCTCAGTTGGCATTGCGCCTAATATACAAGCCAGCGTGAACGCATTAATTGTGTCGTCACAAACCGAAACGATTCTCATATTTTAAAATCAAAACTTATAATTTTCTTGGCTAGTGTTTTATAATTTTGCTTCGGCGATCTATTGGAATAGTTAATTTTAATTTTTACCGCATTAGTCTTTTAGATTTTTGATCTCATGGTAATTACTAGAAAATTAGTACATGTACACACAGAGATGAGACGTCATGATTATTGTAAGCGCGCATTTCTGTTGAATAAAGTTAAGAATTATTCAACAGAAAATCTCCTAGACGTCACATTTTAAAACAGATTTTTAGCAAGGGAAAAACTAACGGGTAAGTAAATAGACCTTTGGGGCCGTACTCGATGTGGAGGATCGAGAAAAATGGCGCTGGGAGGTATATCCCTTTAAGCCAACTGATGGCTTTCAATGAAGGCAAGTAAATGCTAAAAAAGTAAATAAAAGAAGGCAATAGAAATGCATTGCCCTATCTTAACAAAAAAGTGTCAAAACATGTTGCATCACTTTCCCAAATACAGGATTACTGGTTTATTCCACTACCATGGGACTGACTATTTATGGCGTCACTTTGTTGAAGGGTTTGACACGTTCACCAGCTTTTGGTTAATTAATGGCCAATTTATTCGAACCAAAGCGCATTACGTAAAGTCATCCTTTGAATACGGAAAAATTTGCAATCATTTTAATAAGAGGAAGTGTAGAGTGACAGCAGCTCTCGAACAGGATGAAATGATTATGAGGATCAAAAGTGACAGAGAGAGCACTGAGACTCTTTGTTGTACCTCTCAACTCAGTAACAAAATACTGATATAACTAAAGGATCTAAACTGGTTTCAAGCATTTCCAACTAAGCGGATGAGAGCACTGTCAGTCCGTTAAGATCTTTGCTACAAAGGTCGAGAGACATATCTCATTGCAATAAGTATTTTTGAGTTTTCCCAATACCCACCATCTTTCAAGAAAAAGACACACAAAGAGGACCATGCCATACGCCTTTTTTTAATATGTCCCACCAATCTGTTAAAGCAACTCGTGAGTATTGTATCACACTGCTGTTTAAAAACGTCCAATGTATAATGTGTGTATAATGTATAACGTCCAAACGTATAATGTGTGAAAAATGCACTGAAATTGAAACCCAAGTGTGAGTCTATAGAATTTGTCATAGTTGAGTAAGTCGGGTTGTTTTCATAGGTGTCGATCCTAGGGTTGACTCGGGACTGGTTTCGTGGAAGTCAATCCGGAGAATGCTTTGGGTCAGTCTCCCATCCCCATTCTTTCATGTTAGGTGGATGAATACCTTATCATTGCCCTTACGAACGTGGCTGCAAATTTTGGATTGATGTTAATTATTCCAAACTTTTTGTAGTTTTCCCTTCAGTAAATTAGGTCACGACTAACGACTTTGTTGCTACCCAATTTCGGCGAAACTCCAGACGTTTTAGAGTGGTTGATTCGTGGTGTTCATTTTTCCTTTTTCTTTAACAGTATGAATTTAAATAAACCCGTTCAGTGTTTTTGTAAGGGAATTCCAGACCAATGTGACCCGAAATGAGAATCGACACGCTGTACAGGCCCGCTGGTCTACCAGCTTAAGGGAATGCTCACGGGTAGCCCTGTACAACGCAAGTTCAAAAAAGGGTTAGTCAATAGAAAGAGGCCGGTTGACAATCTTGCAGGTTAGAAGAAGGAACGCAGATTGCGAAGATGGCAAAGAGGTCGAAGATGGCGCAACTCTAGCTACTCCATGCCCGTGCGCTCTAAGCGAACATCATACATTGATTCGTTAAGGACTCTCCTAGAAGAAGTGAGATCCGTAAACACGTTTATGCGGACAAAACTTTAATTTTCGGCCAATTGATTACCATTTTGGCTTTAGTCACCTAGCAAGAGAAGACAACATGTACAACATGAATTATGAACTAATAAACACCAATGAAAACCCCAGTAAAAATCAATCAAGGAGAGAGGCAAAAACAGGCAAAGCATGAGCGTTTAAAAGAATAGTTGAATTATCTGTTTTATCTCGTACATATGCTGTTTCTTCGTGGTATATTATTGCGTTTATTAGTTCATAGTTATCATGTTTTACACATGACTTCTTTTGTAGGCGAACAATGCCGTAAAGGAATTCATTTGGCCAAAAATAAACGTTTTTGTCCACGTATATGTGTTTGTGGAACTCAAGTGTTTTCAGGAGAGTCCTTCTCGAATCATTTTCTTACACCAAAGTAATTGACTGGTTAAATTTAGAACTCAGGTTCATAATTACATTATAAGGAGTTCTTATGTAAGCCTCAGCGTAAACTTCCATAATTGCAAACCCTTTCCCCAAAATTGACCATAAACCAACGAAATTCGGTATTTGGGGTTGTGTCTTAATTATTTCACTGCGTTAGAATTTGCAATGACAGCAATCGAACCGTTTTTCCTCCACAGAATGGCCATTTTTCGTTGTTGTCTGGACTCTTTGCCCTCAGCGAGAGATTGAACCAATGAACTCCTTTTCATTCTTTATAGCTTAAAACGTGGGTGAACACGACCCAGGATCTTGAATCGTTATTTTAATTTTACTACAATACTGTGGTTGTTGTTATTCTTGTTGAGGAAACTTTGCTGTCACCGAGAGATCGAACCAGTCAACCGATTTTCAATTTTTATAGCCTAAAAAAAGTAAGTATTCACAAGGGCCAGGGACTTTTCAATGCTTCTTTAAGGTGACTACAGTATTCTTATTGGGCATATTTTGCTGCTCTCACCTAGAGATTGAACCAATGAACCGATTTTCATTTTTTGTAGCTTAAAATGTACATATTAAGAAGGCCCTGACTGTGTTATAACAGTTATTTTAAGGTCATTACAATATTGTTGTTGTTGTTATGCTTGTGGGAATAATTTTGCTCTCACCTAAAGATCGAACCATTAATCATTTTTTATTACGGCATTTTTTTTTGTGCTTAAAATGTAGGTATTAACAAGGAATTGCGGCTTTTGAACGCTGCTTTAATATGACTACCATATTCCTATTGTTGTTGTTGTTGTTGTTGTTGTTGTTGTTGTTGTTGTTGTTGTTGTTGTTGCTGCTGCTGTTGTTGTTGTTGTTACTTGTTTGGTGGTGTTGTTGTTGGAATTGTTGTTGTGTTGTAATTGTTTCGTTTGGTATTTCCCTTTATATTGCAACAGAATCAATACTATTTGAGAAACACATGTTCCCCCAACTCTATTTAAATTCTCCTAAAAAGCCCTAGTTGAGTGAGTAATAAGAACAGTTTAATACTAAGAGTGTTCTGTGTAGAAAAGAATCCTGAATATAACCCTACGAATTTTATTGGAAGCAGACTAAAGAAGATAACTTTGTATTAAAGTAAATATTCGGATACATATTACGATAAATATTAGATATCTAGCCGAAATCTCGTTCATCTAACTCTAATTAGCTTCAATTTCGTTTATCGCCTTATGTTATCCCATTTAATTATTTACGTGAAATCATGATTATCTCGTTAATCTCCAATCACGTTTATCTCCCTCGTCTCAAGTCTCGTTTTTCTGATTTATCTAAAGAAGCATTCATCTCAACTATTTCACATCACGATTTTTTCACACATCAAAAGTCTAGTTATTTAGTTTATCTGAATTATCCCCAAGAAAAAAAAATAATAGATATGAGTATAAAAAAAACCGCTTAATAGTCTAGAATACGGCTGTAAGCCTTAAAAAACGTAATGCTGTAAAAGAACTGATACACGAAAAAGGCATGTAAGCCATCAGCGCAGCACTAATACGTGTAAAAGAATCCTCAGCTTATTTTTTTGTTACGCTGGCGATTCGTTTACACATACTGTACAACTCTTTCATTTTTGGACCATTGTTACTGCAGTGGATTTATAATATGAAGACACACTGCTGCAACAATGAAACCGTTGTAAGGGCTCGTTTACGCAACGAGACCTTCTCGCTCGCCAAAAGCTATTTGCTAGGCAACCGTTATTTATTTACGATTAATTTCCCGTTTCTATTAAATGATTGCGGTAATAGACAACAAATTAAATGCATTATAAATAACAAAACGGAAAAAGACAAAGAACAGTCATTTTAAACATTGCTGCTACAACATTGTTGCGATTTCACGCTAGTTCCAAAATTTGCTATTCTCGCTGAAAAAACAGCTTCTAGCAGTGATCAAACGACGGTAGAATAAATAGCTACTCGCAGCGAGAATTCAAAATCCAACATGGCGTCCATTTCGGAGTTATCGATTCGAAGACAAACCTTCGAATGCCGGTATTCAGGAATCTGTCCGTCGTCGTGTACCGCAGTAAAAATTGTTTTCTTGTTGTCATAAATCGACGCTGTCATGTTGCAAGCATCGTACGTCGTGTCACGAGGCACGAGGAGAGAATTTGCGTCTGCGTTATTGCCATGGTTACTACGTATAGACAACTTGAAAGCCGCATTCTCCGACAAAGGCGAGAAGAAGCCAGCAGATTTTGTATTGAGTAAGTTCTTATGTAAGTAGTAAAAATACAATCGCTGTACATGTTTACGTATCGCAAATAATTTCTAAAGTATTAATAATAAACTATTTCACACTTTAAATTAACAACTATTAATTTTTTTAATAAGAAAAAGAATTCAAGGCATAGAAAACAAAGGCATTTGGTTCTTACTTACGTAAGTAAAGCTATCAATATTTACGTATCACTGTTTCCAAAATAATACATTTATTGCAGTTGAAGAACGACCCGAAGCAAAGAGTTAAAAATAAATAAAGAACACATTTATCGCAGTTATTTAGTTTTAAAAACGGAGTTGGAGCAAAGAACAATCCGGCAAACAATGGTGCATTATACTATCACAACAATGGCTCGATTACTACCACTGCAAATCATTGTAGTGCAAATACGTTCGACGATCGTTCGGCAACAATGCGCTAACACTGTCACTTTATCTCAACAATGGGCCGTTCACCAAAGATTCAACTCGTCGTTGTGCAAAAGTTAGTCGACGGCGTTCGGCAACAATGCGATCAGACTTTCACTTTATGGCTTCACAACTCGGGTAAACAGCGAAAGTCTTACCACATTATTGCCGAACGGCATCGTCTAACTGATACTTATCACAGTACTACGCTCCTATCCTGAAAAACTTCGTCCTGTCTGGGAAACAAATGATGGGCACACAAATCATTGACGTGGTCTATATGTAAAAAATAATTAATTGAATTAGTTATTATAATGAATAGGATAGAAACCTTTTTGTCGCAGTATTACACTCCCATTGTGATAGACTGAGTGCTGTCAGGTAGGCATATGGTAGGCACATAATTTATGCTTGAATATGTGTAAAAATTACTAGGAACAGGCTTTGAGCCTATTACAGGCGGAGCGGATTGAAATATCAAGCCTCTTAGAGGTTGCGTTGCTGGTTCGATTTGTAGTGCTAAGAATGGCTTGTGAACCAAATTTCATGCTTTTAGCTCGACATGCTCGATTTTGTTGCTTAACATTTGTACTATTCCTGATTCCAAGATTCTAAATATATAATGGTGAGTGTTAGAAACACTGTAATTTCTTCCATAATAAATGGATTATTTACATTAAATTCTAGCTCAGAAACACTTTTGGGGGTATCAAGCTATGTACTAAATTTCATTCCAATCCGACCATTCGTTTGAGCTCCACCCAGACTAGAAAATTGCAACCAACCAACCAACCAAATATTTGCAATTTGGGGTGTCCGTTATAGGCCCAGCCAATTAATTCAAGAAATTATAATAATAAAACGTGCTTTTATGGGTTTCCTTACAGGTTGGAATCCTAGACTAAGGTTATGACGAATCTCATATGTGTGCTTCTTAAACGTCATTACTAACCTGATTCCAACTTAACTGATATTCCCGAAGTTGAGTACTGTTCCAAATGTTTCAATTTATGGCGGTTTCCGTTTCGCTGAAAAGACAATGCACACAAAAAAAAAACCAGAAATTATGCAGTGTTCTCCAAAGGTTCGACGGAATAATAAAAAAAAACACTTTGAGTGCTAGCAACATTGCCTAGGAGTGCAAGGGTAAGCTACAGTCTCTCTGCCTTACCCTTAGGAGACTAGTGGTCACCAAGGTTGCATTCTAAGTGTGGCCATTATTGGCTTAGATCAGAACATCTCCACACTCCAATCATTGTGAATTTCTTCGATTTTTTTGTGTCCATTCAACTGACACGGCATCATGTTGAATAAACTCGGGCCTTAGGCGATGGTTTTTGGTTTCTCAGTACCACTGTCTGCATTCGCTTCTGCCACCATCATGGCTTGCATCCGGACTCTAATTCGCGGTGTCGAAAGGATTATTTTATTGACCTGTTTTTTTTTTTTTTTACTCGGGTTCCATTTTTAAAGGAGTTGCTTGACGAATGAATGCAAACGTGTGTTAAATACCTTAATGTAATGCTGGATACACTCAGTCAGATACCAACACGGTTAGCCATTAAAGGCTGAATGTCAGATTTTTCATTAATCTTCATTAAAAGGCTATTTTAGACGTAAATTTAACAAGTTACCAACAATCTACAGTGGAAGTAAAGTCACAGCAGGGCCAGTATTACTGCTAATTACATTTTTTTCCCTTTTTTTTCTGATGCGTTGAGAGTCATTTGAAGAAAGGTTTTTTTTTAGGCACTCACAGCCATTAGAATATAATTTCCTTTTCTAAGGCATTCAGAGGAGATTCCAACCAATTTTTTTCAGGAGGTAGTTGAGGGAACTGAGACAAAACAAGGCCTGGGACAGGAAGTACTTAATGGTCTCAATTAGTATTTCAGACTGACATAAGTCTCATCTCGTATGAAGCATAACCTCCATATTTATTGTTAACATTCCCAGTTGATTTATTTTGTATTCTGCTATACCAGTAGGCTATTTAAATGAGTATTGTTTTAAACCTCGTGATAATGAAAATAGGTATTCTGTCTTTTTTTATTGTTACTTGTATTCAATGCTCTAAAAGAAAAGCAAGGTATCGAAAATTCTGCATGACATTAAGTTGCATCATTCTGCAGAACTGATAGTTGAGTTGTGCCATTCTAGTTTTGTAATTACCTTTTAATACACAACTAACGTTGCATAATAAGGAAGGTTGTCAGTGTAACCAAAGAGCAATCTTAAGCCTCGTAAATCTACTAGGATTCAGTATTAAATACGTGAACACTTCTGGAAAAAAACATACTAATCTGGATAAGAATTTGTGGGGAAAATGTGCGTGAGAAGTTTGACAGAAATCAACTTTAAAAAAAGGGTTTTGTTGATAAATTTTGCAACAATGGATATTTTCCGTTTTAACTGTAATATGGATGATCAAATATTGGTTTACGCAACTAAAAAAATAATACAGCACTCTCCTCTGCTTGCCGCTGTATCCTTGAGAATCCTTTCAGGCTGTGTAAACGCATTAGTAAAATTGAAAATGAGATACTCACAGTTTTAATGCTTGTTTCGATGATGGTGTTCGCTGTATTTATGCTTTTCCAAATCCTTTCTACGCTTTCCCCACGACTGATATTCAGCAGATGCATCATTGGACTAAAGCAATCTTCCATTCCAAACTTAGCTTTTTTGTCTTTCACTAAAGCCATCATCCCTTCTTGATCCGTATTCATCATAGTGAATCCTGGAAATTGAATTTTATCCCACTCCACAGTTTTCACATCAACAGCAATGGGCTCAGAAAGATAATAGGAGACCCTGCTATAAATCTGAAAAAAGCAAACTGCAAAACATGCCGTTAAGAAAATTCCCCATATCAGTCGAATAATCATTGGACTGGTGTGATCCAAAACCCGAGATAAACCCTCCAAATTAGAGGATATTTGCTTCCTTTTGCTTTCATTGACCAGCATTTCCCGTGCTACGCGACGTATCTTGTTAGCGAAAGAGTTGTAGTTTCCATTTAATACTACACGTGTTGGTATACCTGGATACCTCGTAATTTTCATGACGTAATTGTCCTGGTGACCCACCATATTTTGCTGCGATGAAAAAAATATTTAGCATTAGTGTTGTAAGTCTTCTAAAGTGTCAGGCATAAGATATAAAATTGGAACACCAGCCCTACCTTTCTTAGTACAGGTACCATATTAGCGACCACAAGGAATTATGCTGTAATGGTGGATGTATTTAGCAATTACTGGCTAACGACACAGTAAAACAATGGTACCTTTACGACGTCGATCGAGACGAAACAGTAGAACCTAAATAAAACTGTGTCATTTGGTACAATGCTGACAACATTTGTTATGAAACTGTGCAACACTTTACCGTCATGGTAACATTGATGCATGGATGCTTAATTCTGTGAATGCCGTGTGCCTTGGGATTTCACCATCTGCTTACGAACAGACTTGTTAATTATGGACAGTCGCCATCTGTTGGTTCCCTGTCGCAACCAAGGATATTGATCAGTTTTAAAGATTGTTAAACGTGCACTCTTATATGCCAACATCATCTTAGCATGTCATAAATTATTATCTATTTTTTGTTCAGGACGGAATTCTGCAAATAGGCAAAAATCAATCAACGCATTTTCGCTCTAAGTTTAAATACAGTAAATTGTTTAAATTACAAAATTGATTTTTTTTTTTTACGTTACGACAAGTTAGCTAAAAAGCTAACCAATACCTGATGATTTTTACACAATCGGTAATCTGAAAAAGGTTGAACGGTTACTGTAAGATTGGCTGGAACCTGTTGCCAGGGTCTACTCCAATTGTGAAATGGTTAAAGCACAAGGTAATTTTTTAATTCGGCTGTTAGCAGGGAAGTGGTCAATGTCATTATTGGTGATTTTAATATGTCAACATCAGCTGGGAATTTTTTAATGCTACCGATGGCATTCAACAGGAATTCCTCGATTGTATTTCAAATTTGGGCCTAAATCAATTGGTCAACAGAGCCAACTCGAGAGGATAAAATCCTTGATCTGGTATTAGTTGATAATGACCGTGTTATCTATAATGTTAACGTTATGGAACATTTTAGCACTAGTGATCACTGTATGGTATCCTTCAGGAACCAGCTATATAGTCAGAGCCGTCTTAACGGAAAGAAAAAAAAATTCACCCCCAGCCTTCGCAGAAGAAAAACTGATTTTAACTCGTTAAGGGGTCCTTTACAGGACATCGATTGGGAAGCAGTTTTTGCAAATTCTGTTGACACGGATTACCTTTGGCATGCATTGCTAAGGGAGCTGCAACTAGCTATTGATAGCTGCAGAAAAAAACACATTTGCTAGACAAAAGCGTGGAAATTGCCCATCTATTTTGTGCAAACTTCAAAATCGTAAAAAAGATATTAGGGCGAAAGTACAAAAAGACTGCAAATACTTCTGATAAGGCCGACTACAATGCTTGCAGAAAGGAGTATGTCAAGGCTGTACATAACTTGGAAAGAGAAGCGGAACTTAAAATAGTTAAGGAGGGAAACCATCTCTCTGCACTTTATCGCTACGTAAATTCAAAAACGGGTGGTCCACGCATAATCCCGCCACTCAACAAAGAAGGAGGTATTTTAGTTAGTGAAATTGACAAGGCTAATATCTTTAATAATGCATTTTGCATTAAATTTGTTACTAACGACGGATATATCCCGCACATTGCACCAGTAACTAAAAGTATCCCAACGTGTAGTAATGTTTATTTTTCACCTCGAAAGGTTGAAGTTGTGCTGAAGTCCTTTAAAAATAGCCACTCTCTTGGCCCTAACGGCTTCTCTGCCTCTTTTTATAAAGAAATTAGCAGAGAGATTTGTAGACCACACTCTCATATGTTAGAAATTTCTTTTGCTACAGCAGAACTCCCTTCCATGTGGAAAGAAACAACAGTAGTTCCTATTTTAAAAAGGGCAATGCTGCTGAACCAATCAATTACCGTCCAATATCCTTAACCTGTGTTCCATGCAAAATGTTGGAGACAGTACTTTTTCTTGAAGCAAACAAACTACTGTGTAAATACCAGTTTCGGCTCATACCTGATAGGTCAACTGTACATCAGTTATTAGTATAGCTGGATGTATGGTCCACCAGTTCGTAATGTGGTTGCCCAACGGATGTTATTGTTATCGATTTTGCGAAGGCATTCGATTGAGCCATTCATGATAAACTATTTGTCAAACTACGTTGGTTTGGCATTACTGGCAACTTACTTAACTGGATTAAAGCCTTCCTTTTAGATACGTCACAGCATGTTCGTGTTGGGAAGGTGTAATTGCAGAAAGTTTTTCTTTGCTAAACCTGTTGTTAGTGGTGTCCCTCAGAGCTCTGTGTGAGGACCTATTTTTTTTGTTTTGTACATTAACGACCTGCAGTGTAATAATGCTAAAACACCAAAATTTGCTGATGGCGTAAAGGTCCACCGCCATGTAACCAATGTCGGCGATTACCACAAGCTTGCTAATGCTACTACACAGCTCGAAATATAGTCTATCAACTGGCAACTGCCCCTCGCTGCTTCCAACTGCTCGTCTTTCCACATTGGGAGCAAAAATTCGTGTTGCGACTATTTTTTAAACGACAAAACTCTTAAACACGTTTTTAACGTCAAGGATTTGGGTGTTTGGTTTTCATGTGACCTAAAAATGACCACACATTGTAATCATTGTCAATCTGCCACATAGAGTGCGGCGATGATTAAGTGTTATTTCATTTTTGGTGACCGCCTAACTTAGTGTGAGCTAAAATTTTTGTTAGACCACTTTTGGAGTACGCCAGCCCAGTTTGGTCACCCTATCTCATCAAGGATGTGGATCTAGTGGGATCCGTACAACTAAATTTCTGCCAGGTTTGCGCCACAAATCCTATGCTGAGCACATTAAACTGTTAAACTTAGAATCTGTTGAATGCGTCGATGGCTTGCATGCGTGCATGGCTTGGTTGACCTTAAATATGACAGTTTTTTTTACCGTCAGGGGTTGTGACAGAACTAGAGGCCATCCTCTGAAACTTGTTGTCAAGCGCTCGAAATTGGACTGTCGAAAATACTTTTCAAATCGTGTGGTGAATTATCTGGAATTCACTGCCAGCTGAAACTGTCATGGCCACTACTTTAAGTTTATTTAAGACTCGCCTTCTTAACTAGTGACGTATTTAAATTTCTTAGATGGTATTAATCTCTTGCCCGACTCTGGTCCTTGTGACCTTTTTTTTTAGACTTATCTTGCTTAGACAGGGTATAAGTGGCACCTGTGCCCTTCCCTGACCAGTTGCATTTATAATTAATTTATAATTATTAATTTATTAATATAATTATTAATTTATAATTATATATTATAATTATTATTATAAGGCCTTGTATACATTTCTAGTCGGTGGCAGTACTATATCTTTCTAGGATTAGTGCATCTTGTGTTATTGCAAAGCTAGTCATATAACATTTAGTGATGCATGATACGAAGTAAACAAAATCATGTGTACTAAGAACACAACATGTTGTTTTACACAACCGTGGAGTAGGATACTCCTATGGATAAGGACTTACTTCGGTAACCCAGGGCACTTGGGATATCATTTAAAACAACGTAGGGGAAAAAATCAAATATATACAAGTGAATAGCTTTAATCCACTAGTATTAATACTGAAATTACTCTGAAGTGGTCAGGGTGGCCAACTGATTTAGCGAAATTTCACCAAATATCTGTTTGGGATGAAAACTGAATCCTACGCTTGACGTTTGGCAGTCCTTAAGCTAGAAACAGTGGAATATCGCCATCTTGTGGCTGACTTGACTCATGTTGATTTCCCAGCAGATTGTTTTTTTGTGACTTGCGTGGAGGTGACCGAACACGTGGCCACTCAAAAAAGGTGCTGGTCCCTCGGGCAAGGTGTAATTGCAGAAAGTTTTTCTTTGCTAATCGCGTGATAGCTGTTGAGAACTCTCTACCTGGTGATGTTGTTGAGGCGTCCTCACCTGCTGTTTTTAAAAGCTAAACTTTAAAAATGTGACCTTCACAAATTTTTAAGACGGTCCTTCTGACATTACCATACTCTGGTAAATTTCCTTTTGTAGATTCTTCCTTTTTTAAACCCTTTTTTTTTTTACCTGTAAAATGCCGTTAGCCACCAGGCCATTTTACCTCTTTGTTAAATTAGGCTGGGTATTAGCGACACTCTGGTGTCCTTCTGTGTCCTGTGCACTTTAGATGGGACATATATTATTATTAGAAAACTGTGCTATATACGGCAGTCTTGGGGTCGAGTCTGTTCTCAGCCTACCCCTAGGCATTTAGAAGAAGACAGCCTCAGAAGTGAGTTCATACTTATGTCAACTGTGGAACGTCGCATATCCTAGATATTTCCTAGAAAAACCGTTCCTCTCCATCCCGAGCTCATCTGAGATGCTGAGAAACACTTTAATTCGACTATTTCGCCACCATTAATATTATAAAAGAATTTAACAATACAATATGAGAAAACATAAAGACTAGAATTGAAGTATAGTAACTGGCTCATGATCTTATTACTCTTGTTCATTCGGCTTTAAATCTGAAGTTCTGTTCATTCGTTCGAATTACTGTAGTTCATTCGCCGTTTTAACCTAAACCCAATACATCATTACATTTACCGACTAAGCTTTTAAGCCCTGAGGCGTATTAAGCTCTAAGACCGTAAGCTTTTTTCTATAAAACTCAGTGCATTTTGTAGTTCAAAACTTGGCCAAGTTGAGCTTCAGCAAATGCTGGAACAAGGTCTGCATTCGCTTGTAAAAATATACAATATACTTGGGAGAAGTTCTGGCGTTGCATGCAAAGAGAATAGTTGCTATCACAATCATTCAGCCAACTGTACGATACTCTCTTAGATTTCAGTGACTATGTGTGCACGGGTGTGGTTATCTTTGGCCCCACGTAACTCAAGTATTGTTCGATAAGGAAGTGAACGTGAATATTTTTTTATTTCCCTTTAAGCAACAATTACAAGTCAAAAACATGTTCTGTGCCAATCCACTGTTTTTCTAATTCGACAAAGACCTAAATCTAAAATATCTATTACATTCTGCTTTTACTTTTAACCCAGAAAATATTTATTTGGTTTTAATGATTTCACGATGCAGGGATTCGTGGTAGAAATCCAACTCCACAACAACCTCGGTACCACCGTACACTCGTACACAGAACGCACCAATTCACAAATCAAAATTAAGTCTGGGAAGTAAAATGCAGTCTCACAAACTTATCGGGTGGTAAAACTAAAAACGTTTGAGGCCGAAAGCTATTTTCGCCTCACAGAATGCAGTCAAGTTGAAAATTGTTCTAGCTCGACTCAAGCTGTGAATGAAAAAAATCCAATAGTGTTACAACAAAATACATGTAAAAGGAAAGCTATACTCCACGAATTTCAATTTCTGTATAGTTATTCGACATGGTTAAACCGCATTTGTAAGTTACGAGACGAACTTAGTGGTCGTAAGAACTATGCAACAATTAATTTTACAGCTGTAGATTCTGATCGAATGACGTTCTGCTTTAGCCTGCCTTTTCCGTCAGGTTACTCTCGCTTGTCATTGCATCACTACGTGTATCTTAATGTCATGTTAATCACAGGCTCAACGACAAATTTTAGATTGAATATTGTTAGGTAATGACCCATTCTGTTTCAGCTAGTCTTTTTTTGCCAGAGGACTTCTGTAATTTTCATATCTTTGCGAATGCATAAACATGTGAATTATGGGCTCTTGAACGACGATTTTTAGCGCGACGGTGGTGTATGTCTTGACGTTTGGGTAGAGCTACTCTTTTCGCTCGTTTGTTGCAGCAGAATCCAAATAACCGTTTAACGACACTAATTGCCAATGATTCCAACATACCAAAAATGGAAATGAGGGAGATTCCAAGAGCAAGCCCAAGGTTTCCACCAACGTCACAGATCACTGAAGAAAGACTATCAATGCGCACTTCAATTATATGTTGCTGGATGTTTGTGAAAAATGTTAGCATGAACATTGTAGCACCTAAGGGCTGAGGCTCGGTGTATGTTGCGTATGTTGGTATGATTTCCTCACAACGTCTTATGCAACCGCATTTCTTATACAGCAGTGGATCGAAGGGCAAAGCAAAGTTCATGTAAATGGCCTCTGCATTAAAACCACTTTGACTGGTTTTGCATAGACTTAAATTGGAGAAAGATGGCATATACGGCAATCTGGAAACATAAATAAAACGGAATTGAATACAAGAATCATATTAGAAGCGACTGAAGTAAAGTCATAATACTAATAGCATTATGAAATCCACAACTTAAGAGTTTTGTTAGGAAGTCATTCCCTGATGAAATTTCTCAAGACCAAAGGTCGATGAATGCAAAAATTGTCAAAATTATCCATTTCGCAAACCCACGAGTGGTATTCAATGGGAGAATTTCTATTTTCCATCTCATTCAAATCATACTTAAAAAAATTTTTTCTCAATATTTATTTACGTAAAAAAACGTTGAAATTAACCATTGCAACAATAAAGATGGGGAAATAACTGTGTTTCTGCTCCGAAATATAAATCGTGTATGAATTGAACTCGTTTTTGTTTACAGTGCCCTGTTGCACGATGCACTAGAATAGTTAAATTATCAGTTTAATTTTGGCTGTGGAAACGAAAAATGTGCAACGTAATGCGTTTTTCGTAGGAAATACATGTATTTTTTCTGCTAGGTCACTAACATATCACCATGGCTGATTGGTAGGACTTCGGTTATTGGTCTCTTAAGGACACGAGTTCAATTCCCGTTCAGTCAGTATGACATTTAAGTCCATAGCAAAGGAAATAGGCTACCATCTGCTTTAAGTCACTTGCTGTCTCTAAATTGCATGGTTAAAAAATACGTTTATATGATTCTGATTCAGTGATAACATTTACCAACAAACCAAATTTCCATTCGATTTCATATTTATTTTGGACGATGATCGCATGAGCTTAATAGGTACACAAACTAAAAAGTAGACTTGCCAATTAAACATATGCATTTTTTCGTGTTAAGGGGGGGGGAGGGACCAATTAGAGAAATAATTCCCTAATACCCAGCCGCTCTCTTGAAAAACTTGAATTTTTCAGAACGTTGGAACCAGAAGAGGTAAAAACATGCGGTTTGCGCATTTAAAGAAAAATTCTACCAGCATCGTCCGAGCTATCCTACAATCATCGTGGTATAGGCCATGTTTTAAAATTTATAATGTAAACAAATTAGTTTACGATACAACATTCAAATACAACATAACAACCAAATTCAGTTTTGCATAAATTCAGTTTTCCATTAAAGCCTCCTTAAAACTTAAGCTCTCCTTATACACTTTTTCTGTAAATAGTGACAGGAAATCAAACAACTACAGGAGATCGGTTAGGTATTGGATCTGTATCGCCAAAAGAGTAAGGTGTCGCTATCGGATCGGTAAAATAATTTTGATCAGTTCCTGGTACACACCAACACAATTCACACACTTCATCTCTGTTGTTTAGCCAAAATAAACAACACCAACTTACCTGCAGGAAATGTTGCTGGTAGAAAATACTTCATTAAAACATCGTTCATAGCAGTCGTCTGCTTCCTCTTGCACGGCACACGGATTTTGCAAACGATTTAAACGAGTGATCTATACAAAAAAAAAAGTAATGGCCTATTAAAAAACCACACGATGAATATTTTCTAGGTCTATGTTTTGTATAGTTTTAAAAAAGCATAAAAATAAAGAGGAACCACTTTTGTGGATCTAAAATCCAATTCTGAGTCTGAAAAACTGGGTCATAATTATTAGAAAATACTGGAAACGGTATTTGAAAAAAAAAAACATATTCTACTTTCGTTCGGTGTATTGCTCACTGAACCGCTCGTAAAAATATTAATTCATAAATGGGTCCAAGACAGGAAGTTTAAATTATAGGCTTTACTCTGAACTCCATGCTTTACTGTCAGTAAAAATGAATGTTGTACGTGTGGCGTATAGCACAGGCCATTTTAGCAATGCCTGCAAATTAATGTTAACTTAATTGTTAAGCTACAAATGCAAAACAATTTGAATGGTAAGTGGATCCATCCCTTAACGCCAAACTGAAAATTTATAAAGCTGACTAGGTTTCGAAAAGTTTGTCAACAGATGACTACGTGAAGCAACTCGTGTCGATTTAATGTTTTCTGAGCGTTTTAATAAAGGTATGTTGAAAATTTGACGTGTTCAGCGTTTATTTTTCATGGGGACTGGACCATCAGATGATGGTTTTATAACCTTTTTCCACAGTTTCTTGAAAATGAGGACCCAAGTTGCCCGACCAAAAATTGGAGTTTGGCTCCACAAAAAAACGTACCGTGCTTGTTTTCGCTTTGAACAAGATTTGGATTGGAACAGCATTATGCCCTGCATTTTTCAGCCTCCATTTTCTGTATTACGATGTACTATATGATAAATTATAAATTTTTCCACCACCAAAGTGGAATGGATACGGAAGGGCGGTGAGCCGCTGACGCCGTTCCCAGGAGTTTAAAAGAAGCAGTATTTTCTTCATTTTCCTGTTTTAGAGATCAAGAGAGTCAACGCCTTAGAAAAGTGCTTAAATTTTCGTTTTTAAGCTGCCCACGGAAGCACGCTATCGACTGGGCAGACACGGTGCTGGCATGGGGGGCGTTCCAAATGGGTACCACACGGACCGAATAGAAAGCGGGCGGCAGTCAAGACGCGATTATAGTCAATATTTACTATTAATAATTTGAAAGTTCTTCTTTACGTACCTGTATAATTACTAAAAACGTACCTTTTGGTACTCTGCTATATACGCTACAGTTGCACTGTACGGATATATAATGCGAGTACTTAAATGAAATGATGAATTTGGCACCGTGAAGTATGCCTGTTAAAAATAAGGAAACAAAACGAATCAGGATGTAAGGTGTACCTGGTCAACTCGTCAATAAATCTGCAATTTGGGTGCGAAATTAAATTACAAATATTCCAAATTACTGTAGGGAATAATTAATGGCTTAATTAATATTCATAACAGAAACAATACAATTAATTAATTAAATGCATAACTGCATAATATCATACATTTATTAAATGCATGAGCCGAATATTTATTCGGATAGATCAAAACGACTCCAGATAGCAATTATAATTGGGAGTCCTTCTTCAAAGACGACCGAGAGGCGGCAAGATCATTTGAGACTGAACAAGTGTAATTACACCTATTGTTAGAGTTTAAAAGATGGCATTACCAGCTGACATTATTTACGACAGTTCGTAGAAGCTAAATGACTTTCTAGAACTAGATTTAATTACGATAAGATCGTCGCTCACGATCGATCACTACGTGGAATAACAATAAGTCCCTCCCACACGGGATGGCGGCATATACCTTCAAAGTGCCGCGTACGGGGAACAATTAATGAACCCGAACGCAACAATAGAATGATTGACAGGCGGAGAGGTCCCAATTGACGATAAGGGCCCAAGCTGTCCAAATGTTACTATATTTAGCATTTCAATAATAAATCAATACTACAATGGATTGATCATGGCCGATAACGCCACAGTATTTAAGCTGAACCGCGGAATGCGTGATATCATCCGATCACCAGCAACTCACCAGACGCTAACTAGTTCACGCCAGTCAAATTCCGAAGGCCGCAATCCAGAAGTACGCCAGGCAGATTTCCGTGCCGAGCTAGCGACGGGGCTTCGCCGCTCAGCCGACCCGTGGGCCCATGGCCGCACTCAAGCTTCAATTAATGAGCTAAGTATTCTGATAGATTAGCGATAGCTAATTGTGGTTATGCTTAACTAGTACCAAGCCGTACGCTACTAAATTAACCCGAGATTCCTTTAAATTACCTCATGAGAATATAATAATGATTAGGTTTACCGCTCGACTTAATCCGTAATGCCATTCGTTAAACTCATGTCAAATCATTGTAGTCATACAATCAAATCATAATAATCTGTCACTGATTTAATTGACCATATGTGGGGTCAATATTGTGTACAGCGGAGTGTTGATTAAAGGCCCAGTATAATTGGATGTTTGCTTATTATTTAGCCTACCTATTTTATACTTGATTAGTGTTTTATACAATTGTTTGCCCTTATGCCATTCTGAACGATAATGTTTATTCTAGTCAAATGGTCACTGGAATAGAACATTACAATGGTGTCAGAAGTGGGATTCAATTCTCACAACAAGCCCGAAAAAGAAAAAATAATACTAATAATTTAAGAGCATTCAGTTGTATTTTATAGAAAATATTGCCATTTTCCGCACCTTACAGTCCTTAAAAAGCTGAAATTTAGCGTTAAAATCCGGGTCTGA
>JAHWFP010144149.1:4400-17471 GCA_023313725.1 Lithobius niger | reverse complement strand
AACTTGTGGCCACCGCTCTTGTTCCCACGGGTCAAAACTCACAAGCCAAATCTGCCAATCCGTTTAATCACAATTGGCAAAAGTGCCCCAAACCTGATTCTTGTTAAAATGGTGTCACCCATCTTAAAACAACTGGCCCTAGGGGACCACACGGCTCCCAGTTCACAGTCGATCATTCGTGACCTAAAAACTTTCCACGTGCCTTCAGATCACAATTGGGTATCATTTGATGTTAAATCAATGTTCCCGTCAATTGACCGCCAACATCTGCTTACTATTATCGAAAATAAACTTAATCTTGAACCCCCCCCCCCCCCACCTCCAGCAGCTAGGCTGGAACACAGAAGAATTTATCGATGCTTTAAAAATCATTTTTGCTACAACTTACGTCCAGCATAAAAAATGGTACTTTAACCAACACAATGGAGTCCCCATGGGTAGCCACATTGCCACTTTCCTGTGTGACATTGTCATGAACAATGTTGACAATGCTCTTATTTCCCAATTTCCTGAAATACTCTACTATAAAAGATTTGTTGACGGTAGTTTGGCCCTTTGCCCCATTTCACTTCGCAGTAAAATACTTGTGTTTCTGAACAATTACCATTCCTCCTCCTGCTTCACTATGGAGGTCCCGGATTCTAAATTGATTTCACTTCTGGACATTACTCTCTACATTAACGCTTTCGGCTACATCGAATTCCTTCACTACAGGAAACCATCACAAACCACTCGTGTTCCTTTTTTTCCAGTCATATACGGACCCTATTTATAAACTTAGCATCCTTAAAAATGAAATACAGAGAGTGAGCACTCACGCTACTCAACCACAACACCTCTTGACTGAATTTCGTCACACATTTTTAAATATACGTCAACTGTGGCTATCCACTCCACCTTAAGCATATTTTATTTTGTTTTTCCTTGATAATGAGTTGGGGCTAGCTCGAAACGTCGGGTTGTGTTGGATTTACATGTCCACTTTGGGCTTCTCATGTTCAACATAAATGCACGTCCGCCAATTACAGGACAAATCCGACTAAAGTGTCCGCGGCCTATCTTGAGTTCGCCCGAGAACGAACACAGATAATCGATTGTATGTTTTTGGTAGCAGAGTGTCTTGTTGATATCCAATATGGTTACAAAAACAATGGCGGCCGTCGATTAAAGCCGCTTCCTCCAGGAATACGTAGCCGCTCATAAAATAGCTGCAGGACTCAAGATACGCTGCACACACAATAAGTTCCGGTAATTTATATGGACGATAAATTATGCATTTTTAGGATGTGATGTAACTTTTGTTTGGGCTTGGTGGAATAAGGGAGAAAGAATTCTCGTTAGTTAGCCCAAAGTACATAACCACTGTCTATCGAATCATAATGCTTACGATAAAAGGAAATAAACTCGTTCATAATCTTGCGCAGATAGATTTAACCCTTTAATGCCCATGCCAAACTGGATATTGGGTCGGTCGCGGGATTCGATCCGGCGTTCGCTTGGTTTGCAGACGAGAACGCTGACCACTAGGCTGTTGCTGCTCGCTTTACTCGGGGTCCCCGGGGACGCTTCACAAAGCTCGCGTTGCACGTTGGGACTTAGTTTTTGGCCGTTCAGTAGGCGTCCTTTTAAAGGGACGCCAGGCTATAAAGGGTTAATGATTTAGGCATTAAGATGTTATAAATAAATGCTCGCCCGGCAATTACAAGAGATATCCAACTAATAAGCAAGGCTAAACGGTATGAATGATGATTTATTATGCATCCTTAAGATGTGATGTAACTTATGTTTGGGCTTGGGGAATACGGAAGAATGAATTCTAGTTAATTAGTCAAAAGTAAGTAAACCCTGTCCGTCGAATTATAATCGGGAAGTGAGGTTGGAATGGAATGATAATAACAAACAACCAGTCCAGGCTTTATAATCAGTTACCATAAAGATACGATTCGTAAAATTGTTTTACATCATGGTGGTATTAATCAGTCTCCTCCTACGTTTTCCTCCCTTTTCTTCATTCCCTTATAGTTGAGTTCGGATGAGTAGTTGAATTAAAAACTGCCCCTCCCCCTCCTTCTGCCCCTTCTCTTTTTGCAAGATTCTGCAAAAACTGATTCGGTCTCCCTCCTACAACCCCAAAAAACTTACCTTTTAGGTTTAGTTCATGCGTAATCATATGCTGAAGGGTACCAGACGCACTCCCCTCCACCCTCCCCACCTCCATTGTGACCATTGTCTTGCAAATACCCTACGCAGGTAATAAAAGACATGCAAGACCTTCCTTAGTTTTTTAATAATTAATAAATGTGAGTATCTTCCTCGTTTTTTTTAGCCAATGGGAAAGGGAGATTTGTGACGTATGAGCAGCACACTGAGTAGTCTACCAAGATGGCGGTTAATAAGTGATAAGCGCACTGTTGCATTAACGATAAGCCGGAATCACAACTAGTTGGCATCACATAACACCAAATTCGCATACTTAAAACTGCTAAGAAGGCTTAATTAATCACCGATTAATGAAGGAGAAGCTAAATTCAGTACGTGAAATAAGTTTAGGTTTGGTTACATTTGATTGTTTTCGATGGGACGTCAATTACTAAAACTACTTCTGGTTCGGAGTGCTGCTAACTAGCGAGTGAAACGCTAATTCGAAAGATGGCGACAGAATTGGTCGTTAGGCCTGATTCATGTATTGCTGCTGTCGGTAACGCATTACACCATTATAAACACGCTTCACAGGAGCTAGACAATGTACTTACACGTCCGCAATGCATCTTCACTTCAGGAATTGTCACTCGAACTCATTTCAACAGTTTTTAATAGTGAGGCTGTATTCGTTTCCATAGTAACCGAGACAGCGAGCAACAGACTGACTGGACTGAAGGACGGTGTACGGCGCGGCAGCAAAGAGTTTGCGAGTAAATAAATATAAATAAATAACGAATATGGATGTAAACACGTGTAGCTAATTTAACTGCTGCATAAACATTTAGTATAATTTTTCTAATACGTAAATTAAAGCTTTCAGTGACATTCTGTGATCGTTTCTGCGGAGATGCATCCTGCGAACGTCTGCATACTGAAGCGTTTAAAAAAAAAACGAAACTGAAATTCCGAAAGTGAAAGGCTACTTTACATTAGCCTCAACTAATAGACTCGCTAAAAAATTAATGAAAGTACAACCACATTAATACAAAATGCAGAAATTCTTACGTACACCCTGTAATCATTAATTTATTAATAAACTGCCGATAAAATAACTCTCGCGCGATACTTTGATCAAATACCCATACTGCAGCGGGTAGTTAGGCTATCGATCTTTTTGGAGCACTCAAGTTTTTGCTCCCTTAAACTCGTTCGTGCTTGAGTTGGCAATAAGCTCCCTCGTCAATCGGGATCTTAATAATTAGCCAACACAAGCACTCACGAGTTTAATGGGAGCAAAAACTTTCGTGCTCCAAAAAATTATCGATAACTACCCTTGCACTCGGGATATTACCTATGAGAAGTCCACCTTAGTTGTTGGTCAAAAAATGACCCTATTGTTACTTAATGGTCTACGACATGGGGTGCCTTCAAAAATTAACCTGGTTGGATCAAACAAAAATAACTCTCGTTGCTTGCAATATCATTTTTAACCCAAAATCGTCACTAGAACGATTCGTGGTCGTGTCGGCTCTCATTAACGTGACAACAATAAACTACAAGGCAGTATTATTTCGAACAGTAAGCCAGAGTTTATTTACGTGCTTGCCGTTAAAATACATTGAAGGTTTAATCGTTATGTTCTGATGCTTATTTATGGGATTATATCACCGACCCTTCTTCCACCCTGCACCGAACGCAACATAAACTCATCCACCTGACGCAGCAAATTAATGCAAATAAATGCTACGCCCCACCCCCCACCCTTCTCTTTTCTGATTGGTCGATAGTCGATTCGTTTTGCAGTGTTAGCCCCCTATCCCCTCAGTTAGGGCGCGTTTACACAAGGACAATTTTCTCGCTTACTAGCTTTTACTTGGGCAATACTAAATCTGCTGGCTTGCTTCTCGCCTTGGTCGTAGAATGCAGCTTTCGAGTTGTCTATACGTAGTAACCATGGCAACAACGCGGACGCAAATTTTCTCCTCGTGCCTCGCGACACGACGTACGATGCTTGCAACACGACAGCGTCGATTTATGACAACAAGAAAATAATTTTTAGTGCAGTACACGACGACGGACAGATTCCTGAATACCGGCATTCGCAGGTTTGTCTTCGATTCGATAACTCCGAAATGGACGCCATGTTGGAATTTAAATTCTCGCTGCGAGTAGCTATTTATTCTACCGTCGTTTGATCGCTGCTAGAAGCTGTTTTTTCAGCGAGAATAGCAAATTTTGGAAATAGCGTGAAATGGTAACAATGTTGTAGCAATGTTTAAAATGACTGTTGCACTTTGTTCTTTGTCCGTGTTGTAATTTATAATACATTTAATTTGTTGTCTATTACCGTATTCATTTAATAGAAACGGGAAATTAATCGTGAATAATAAATAACGGTTGCCTAGCAAATAGCTTTCGGCGAGCGAGAAGGTCTCGTTGCGTAAACGAGCCCTTACCCTCAGGAACCAAGCTCGGAGAGCATGATTTGTTCGGTTGTCTAGTTTACTGCCTGAAGCTTAATTTGAATTTTTGTACAAGCAATTGTCTAAAATTAAGCTAGATCCGGGGATTACGACGCGACATCTCGCAATTAATACATGCAACAGCGTGTTTCTTCGCAACCGGAAGTTACGTAGGTCAACTTTCAAAGGCACCCCTAGTAATTTTGGGACGATTGCGGATTACAATTACTCAGCAGTCTTAGACTCAAAGTAGAGCCTATCCAGCTTTAAATCAGCTTCTCAACTTTCTTCCGACTGAAATAATATCGTCAATTTGTGCAGGGAATTTCTGGAATTATTTCTGAAGGAATGGAGTCGTTGCCATTTTTATTTTGTCTTATTTCTTTTTCTCTTCTTTTTAGCATGCTTCAAAGAGTTAATACGCTGGCTAAGGCATGGAGGGACTTGGTGGTCAGCAATGTTGATTGAAATTCCTCATCATCGTCTTCTGCCGAATTCATAGCTACGTCGTCTGAGAAGCTGTGCGGGTGGTTCACCATCAAAGGAAGTCATCGTCGCTATGACGACTCAACTCAGCCAAACCCATGTTTTATGCACGATTCTTCAGGCCACCGTGAAATCTCAACGTCCCTGACGTAATTCGAACTGGATAAAGACGACCTGCTATTCCAGCCGTTTGAGGTCAGAAGGAAAGAGAAAATTCGTGCTCAAAAATTGAATTTTCTCGAATTTAGAACTTGAACGGTAGAAATGAATTTACTCCACAGTGGGACACAAGGGATGACGTTGTTTTGAATACACCATAATTATTCAGAACGTTAACAACCAGAACGACGAACGGCAATCTACCAATGTAATACTGGAAACACGTGAAACAATTGCTTCAAACTTGACTCCAATTGCGATGCACGTGGCTATTCATTGCTACCTTGCAAACGGCGGGCTATAGATTTTGACTTCTGGACTTTCGTTGTTGAGCTAAAAAAATACGAACCAGTGTTTTAGCTGAGAACAAAGGGTTCAAAGGGTTTAACGAGCGTTAACCACTCTTTGTGGCTGAGAACGGACAACTTTAAACAAAGCGACGATATTTTGTTACTTTCGAGGTCCCCTAATTGGCAGCCTGGTACGATGGAAAGGCGCATTTATTTCGTAGATTCAGACTTACAGAGCGAAGTTGAATTGTTTTAAAGTGGGCTGCAACAATTATTGCAAATGCAGGAAAATTACTTGCAACAATTTGATGGTGCATGGTGCCAACGTGAATTATTGTTTCCAAGTTGGTGGAAACAATCACGGAGATTGGAGATTAACTTGCAGCAAGGGGCAGTAAGTCCTTCCCGTTAACACTTAACATCAGGCGAGACATTCACATATCAGTGTACGAAGTAGGATGGGTAAGATTCATACCAGATCGCGTAGTGGATGAGTAAAATTAAAGGATCAGTCCACTAACGAAAAATTGCTAACGTGATTTACTTTCCTAAGAAGACCAAACACCGGGAAAGGCTAAGACTAGGAAATTCAATCCACCGTGCAGCATGCACGGGTCCTGCTAATGTAAAATAAGGCTGGTGACAAGTAGTAGATGCGCATTCGGATCGACAACAGATGTGCACGTTAATTTCAACCATGGTGTCCTTTCAGAAAATAGCAAAGATTGAGAGGAGAGGATAGTTCTCCGCGTGAACGTGAAGATTAGATGTTAAACTGGGTTTAACCTAGGACGATATATGATAAACTGCGTTTACCGGGCAAGCGATTCACGATTTAAGGCGTAGTCATCTGTGATACTTCCGCTTTGAGGTCATGGGATGGCAGCTGCCATAAAGATTGAACATGGTGAGCAAAATCAGTCCGCAGTAAATACAAAATGGTTTACCCTACTACGATGAGTATAGGATACAACAAACACAGTTACAGTTAAACTGCGATACTGTTCGCAGAATTTATCCTAGCACAGACAAAACTTTGAACGAAGTTTCCAATAGCTATTCGATTTTATAAATTGATGTTTGCATCGTTTTTAAGATAGGCAGCGTTTGAGGCAACCCGCCTATAATTTATGTGTTGTCTTCGTAGCACACCACAGGAGTGATGACGAATTATAGGATGTGTATCTCACGAATCTCATTCAAGCGAGAGCAGAGGCGAGAACGGTGGGCACCATGGCCTCGCCATGTTTTTTAGGTTTTTTAAGTTGTTGTTTTAATCTGAAATTGGTATTATATTTTTTTTGTAGGGCGTTACAATAATTTTGCAAATAAATAAATAGATTGTAGGTTTGACCTCTCGCGGAATCTCATTAAGACGAGAACAGGCGTTACTGGCGTTACTGGCGTCGGCCATACACCGGAAGGAGCACAAATTGCGATGGTTTGGAATGCTTTGTTGCTAGTACAGTTGCGACCCCCTGGTTTAACTGGGTAAAGGAGTCGTGGAATATACTGCCTCGTTACGAAACCATCAAAGGTTTAGACGTCATCTGCTTTCAATGGCCAGGATACGCGGCGGTTCCTTACATCACTTTAAGTCAAGTCGATGTACTTAAATCGCCGAAGTGCTTAAAGCACTTTAATTTGCGTGAATCCACCTAAACCTACTTTCAAGTCGTCTTATCGTGAAATTAGCGCGCGAAAATGTAACGTTAGGGCCCCCCCCCCTTCCCTTAAAGTGTACAACCAGGTTCCATTTGCCAGTCGCAACGAAACTATAGTAATCATAAATTTAACAAGGAGCTTCGTTCACGGTTACTAACCAAGTGGGAAGTTGAAAGTCACCATGAAACAGGGGTTTTGCTCTACCAAAGTGCATTCCGGCAGCAAATTGTTACATTTTTTACCACCATTGTCACTCTTTACCACCTTTTATTCTACGTCATTTAATTTTGTAAATAGCCCCGCGCTCGAGTTTACTCATACGGTACCTTTTGTTCCAGTGGATTAATTTGCAATCTTGTATATATTATATGTACTTCTTCAGTGAGTTTCCCTTATTTGAGAGAATCACGCACGCATGCAAACCGAGTTAGCAGTCTTAACTAAGTTATAAACTTGCTTATTACTTAGTTACGTTTAGTTCTGCAGCCAGGCAGAATTCGCCAGAGATATGATACAATTTGCCTTTTTCATGTTATTGCCAGCTTTCATTGACTTCATTTCTTCCGCTTCCATTGGGCACGCGTCACTGCACGTGAAAGCAGCCAGACACTGGAGCGCGTTTCGGCGGTTGCCGAGGCTCACTTACTTAAAAGAGAGGGGGGGGGGAATATTTTAATGTTTAAATACTTGGGGCGGCGACGTTGTTTAAGCGAGCTAGCCAGCGAAATTCTAGAATACTGCGTATAGCAGGAGAATTTATTCATAACCACACACAAATTTCGTTTCATCCACAAGACTCCCATCTGTTCGTGCCTCAAGCAAATTTGAGCAACGAATGAATTACGACGGACATTTTGGAATATGCTGTTTGAGATTGGCTTTAGTTTTTGACGTGCATCCAGCAATGGGGATTACTTTGCTAGGTAAATATCATCAGAAATTCCGAGGTTCTTTCACATGTCACAATCGACAAGAGCATGAGACATCACAGGATCATTTTCTTCCCGAAAATGCTAGGGCTGGATGAGGCCGGAGTCGAACCTGGGATCTCAGGTACATGAAACGGTCGACCATTAGGCAACTTCTATTTAAGATTCGCGTCTTGCTATTACCTTTACAGCTCCGTTACTTATAAAATGTCGTGCTATGTAACTGAACCCTTTATCCCATGACACCTTATCAACGGATATTATCGCAGTGAGCCTTGTTTTCAGGATGAATCACTGCAATTAACTCTCCCAGGGGATGTGGTCATACGTAACGATATACCATTGTAAACTATCTCGACGTAGGCTGTTAATATCGTCTGTTATGCTGGTTATGTGGCAGTCTGGTTTGCAGGAAACAGGTTGGATCTGATGGCGGAACTGGCGCAAGTTGCATTAGACTCTGTTGAGTGTCTCCGTGGAGAACGCGGACTGCTTCTGGCTCCGGCAAAAACGGAGATAGTTGTGTTCTTGCGGTATGAGAATGTTCGGCCAGCACAGGTTCAGTTACGAGTGAGTAATCAGGTGATACACTAAAAGTCAAGTGTGAAGTATTTAGGCGTAGTTTTGAATTCCACCCTTGATTGGTCGCAGCATGTACTGCGGCTGAACACAAAGCTTCAGACTCGTACTTCTGTTTTCGAGGCCCTATGTGTAGTCACTAGGCAGGGACATCACGAGAGGAGCGCTCCTAGCAGCATACAGAACATTTGTGCGGTCGGCAATGGACTATCATTTACCATTTTTAGTTGGTGCAAGGCGACACCTTAAGACGCTACAGGTCACTGTGAATGCATGCTTGCATCTGGTGTCCGGCTGCATTGCTTTCACTCCTGTTCAGGAACTATGTGTCGAGTGCAATGAGTCACCTGTTGAGTGCAGGACTAGGGAGCTACTTGTAACGCTCTGTCTCCGTAATTCGAGTCGAGAGCACCAGGATCCAGTCGGCAGAATTTTGTCAGACTACAGCAATTTGACAGAGAAGGCGAGAAGGATTCTTGGTGAGGCTGGAATGGGGGTTACGTTGCTGCAGCAGGTTGTAGACGGTCCGCAACCTGTTGCCTGTGTGGGGTCGCTAAGTCCGTGGACATGGTGCCCGGAGCTTGTTGGCATTTTTGCCCAAGACAGCACTGGGTGCAGCATCTTTTGTGATGCGTCGTTTCACCCTGCGGAGTGTGTGGGAGGGATTGGGGTTGCAGCCCCGTCATTGAAAATTAGAGTTACACTGCAGGTTTCTGCAGTAACCTGGAGCATGCTGTGTGAACTTCTTGCAATTTCTGTTGCCTTAGATGTAGCGCTTGATTTGGAGTTGCTGACGTTCACGCTGCACACTGACTCGCTCTTGGTCTTCAGCTCCTGCAAAGGGCGTGCAAGCATTTAGAGGTGAATGATCCTCTGGTGTTTACTGTTTTTTGGAAATTCTGGATGGTGTCTCGTAGAGTCAGGTGGTTTTTCAGTGGCAAGAGGCCACAGTGGGGTTGAGGGTAATGTCCAAGCAGATAGGCTAGCACGAGAAGTGGCTCTAGGTGACTGCATGGAGATTGCTCCGGTCCTCTCATCGCGTATGCATCGTGCAGCAGTTAGGTTGTGGTCTCTTGCGCTATGGCAAAAAGAGTGGGATTCTGTTGGAGTCGCGAGGGCTTTCTACGCTCTTCACCCGCAACGCATGACGAGCTCTACTCTGGACAGATTAGGGTACCAGGATGCAAAAATGGTTTCCAGGCTGCGCGTCGGGCATACGCGGTTACGTGCTCATCAATTTCGGTTTTGGTGGGTTGAATCACCGTTGAGCATCACGTGCCAAGTTGATGAGACCCCAGAGCATGTACTTTTGCATTGCAGGAAGCATGTTGATGAGCGGAATAAGCTGGCGCCATGGCTTCGTGATCTATCAACGCTACAGGAGCTTTTGTCGCATTCTCAAGGCAGCCGCCTGCCTTTTCGGTTGCACACGGTAGCAGAGTTTTGTTTGTCATATGGCATAGCAGTATAGAGCAACTGTGCCGTCTCCCTTCCATTACTGACAAAATACAGCGTCTAGCAGCTTTCCATGAAGTGCGTGCAGTAGCCAGTGTGCGCAGTGTCCGGATCTGTGTACGGATTGTGTTTGGGTTGTGTGTTGTGCATTGTGAAACTCTTAGTGTGCGGTGAAGAGGAGAGGAGGAGGTAGATCGCCGACTGTGTAACTTCTTCATTGAGCGGGACCCAATGGAACTTTCCCTAGATTGGAGAGAGAATGTGAGGCTCACAGTACAGGTGGTGATGTTGTGCGGATGTGTGACATGATAGTGCTGCAGTGTGGATGTTGCAGCGTTGACGGAAGTATGATGTTACAGTTGATTTTGGTATCTTAGTATTTGGTATCTTGGTATTGTGGTATTGTGGTTGTGTGTAGTTCGGTTACAGGGGCGTACGGCTTCGGGCCACGGACTCTACTAAATAATCGTGAAAGAATCCGTGTTTCAGCTAAACGCATATAGTTTTAAATCAATCTAAGCAACGTTGTTAATTTCGAGGCCGAAAAAATTGGCAGCTGGAAACGATAGAACGACTTATTTGTTTTGTAGATTCAAGCTTTCAGAGCTGAGCTGAATTGTTTCAAAGTAGGCAGCAACAATCGACTGCATGCATAAACGCTTGTAGTGCGACACCATAGCCGTAAAAAAGGTAAACGGCTTACAAACAAAAACGTCACGTTTGCCGTAAAAAGGGGTCATATGATTGAAGTTTCACTTTCTTTGGTAAAATGTAAGCGGATGAAAATTGATGAATTATATAATAAAACCGTAAAGCACAACAGCACTTAAACAGATGCAACTTTCTCAATTGTGCATTTGATTATTTAAATTATGAATCATCGATTTTTATCCGTGTACATTTTAACAAGTAAAGTGAAACTTCGATCATATAACCCCTTTTTTTACGGCACACGTGACATTTTTGTTTGTAATATATATTTCGCTTAATGGGCAAACTGTATTGTATTGTATTTTATTGAGCCTGGGCCAAAGCCATGCACCCACATCAAAATCGCAACAAACATATAGTCTTCAAGTCACACTATAACCGATGGGCAAGGAGGAAAAGAAAAGTAGGGGGGGGGCAGACATGGGGCAAACTTTTCATGATTAAACAAAGCAAGCTCAATAATGTCGGCTTATCTGCTGTACCCTGGAACAATCAGCTAGAGGGCGAGCGGGTTCATTCTTGGCCCTGCAGCAAAACAAAAGGACGAGTAGCCGACAATGAGAACGGATATGCACTCGAACAATTAGAAGCAAACACTATTGCTTCAATAATACTGATTATTAGAATCGAGTTGAATCAGCGGGAATCAGCTAGACCAGCGTATGTTACGCTGGGGAAGAACTAGCGATTGTACTGAATGAATGTAATTGGGGTAATTAATTCATATTCACATCGTCGAATCGCATTGTATGTCACAATACTGTAAGCGTGCATGTCGAAGATATCGGGATAAGCATTGCTGCCTTTAAGCATCGTAGGTCGTCGTGGCAATCTGGGACCAATGGTCGCTGCTTGACAAGGTCCCGACGAGCTACGTGGCACACCGCGGCGCATTCATGGAGCAGTACTTAATCCAGCTGATATAAAGTTCGCAAATCGATAGGACTGAGTAAGCAACTCGAGGCTTTTTAAAGCTCAGCCATGCTAAATAAGTCAGACATATTAATTTTAGGGAAATTAAGGACGGACATGAAGGAAATTGTAACGCATTGATTATTTGCGCCCATACTTGGACAAAACCAGCAAACAGCTGAAGAACTATAGCAAAATGCCAGTAGAAAAACGTGTCGAGGAGGAACCAACGTGCGTAGCTTTACAAAAGTTCCAACGATAACCATGGTGCACCAAGGTCCATCCAAGGAGCGTTACTTAATCCAGTCGACATAAAGTTCGTAAATGGCTAAGATTGAGCAAGAAATTATGTTTTTTGTTGTTGTTTTAAATCAACTATGTAAAACAAATCAGTCATATTACATTTACGGAAAGTAAGGATGGAAGGAATGATACGACGGAAAGCGCACCTCAGTGCATTGGTTATTTATGCTCATACTTAGACAAATACGGCCCTTTTTGGTCAATAATACGGCGCACAGCTGAACAGGTAAATTGGCAGTACGAAAAGGTGTCAAGGGGAGCCAAAAGAGCTGCCAATTCGGAGCACGAATAATGAAGTCGTTACTAGAAAAACAACAAGAAGAAGTGACAGCCAGTAGACAGTAGATAGACTAAACTTCCGGGCACCCATGTAGCAACATGTTGTATCATTTGGTATGTAAAATTTTTTAAATTTTAAAGGTTTAGGCTTGGACCATGCCTGATCGAATGGTTTGTTTTTATGGATTTGGTTACTCGGTCGATACTGCCACGAATTTTTTAAAGTTTTAAAGTGTTTTTTTTTATTTTCAATTAAAGATGGGAGGTTGACTTCTGGAAATGTATATAGTGTCTTTTTTAATTGTGCACGATACTGGCTGTCACTTCTTCTTATCTGCTTAAAGTATTGCATCTACTTAATAACAGAAAAACGAAGCGGAAGATGCGGTTAAATAAACCTAGAAAAACAATGCAGAAAATGCGGCTGAATAGACATAGAAAGTCTAAGTCGCAGAAGATATGGCTAAAGAGTCATAGAGAATAAACAATACGCACAAAGTAGTTTTGGCTGACATTTATTTCAAATACAAACCACTGAAATCACGCTAAAGTATGCTGTAGAGCCTTACTCAAGGCTGCCGGACCATCAACCAGGATTTCTGGTAGCATTCTTCAATGCTTAGAGCCTTACTCAAGACTGCCAGACCATCACCCAGGATGTCTGGTAGCATCCCTCAACGCTTAGTGCCTTATTCAAGA